>BMAO01012243.1:0-299619 GCA_019973975.1 Trichonephila clavata
AGCTTTAAAGTCTTCAAATTTTTTTCTAATGATTAAAAATTATTGTAATTAACTCGGGGAGTAGCGCGCCCTCGATACTAACGTTAATGGTCACGCGGGGTGACTGAGTCACCCCAATCCCTTTTTTATAATTATTTTTACTGTAAGCGATAAAATCGTGAATAACTTAATTAAGAGAAAGTATACTTACCTACTCTTTTATAGACTTTTAAATTGTTCTTTGAAAATTTGAGAAAAAATATCAATCAACAGAACCAAGAAAATTTCAATGTGCGTTACTTTAATAAAGGACACAAATCACAGACACTTTCGCTAACATTGTAGAATGTTATTGGCAGGCAAAACTGTCATATATGCTGTTCAAGTTATTTTAGTTTTATTGTCCTTTGATGGTCGATAAACAGTATGTTGAACTTTTTCTTGCTTATGTCTTTTTAACAGAACGAAGAGTGTCTTGTGCTACACTTATAGCTTTATATTTTCCTGATGTTCTTTTGGTAGAATTTGGAAATTTTCCTTTCAACTCAAACGTTTCCTGCTCATCGATTTTCTTATATTTACTTTTGCTATGATGATTAATATGCTTTATTTCAGCAGGTTCTTCCCTTGCTTGATCATTTTCAACTTCATTCAATACGTTTTCTTTTTCTTTTATTTTGCACATTTACATGTATAAACTATAATAAGTCGTACAACACAGCAATCAAAACTACTAAGTTTTCACGGGGGGGGGAATCTAGCATGCTCATAGAAAATTCTTGAAACTAAAGTGGTCACGCGGAGAACTCAGTCCAAACAAGTACCTTAAAACTGTAAAAAAAAAAAAAAAACGAATGCCACGCCCAAAAAGAGGAAATATGTCACAAATACATTTTAGTTCCCATGAAGACTCTGTTCTATAGGACACTGTTAAGGTCATTGCAATTTACGTTAAAACAGTTTTCCCAGAATTAACGACTTCGTGAGCCTAGGGTGACTCTGTGCCCGCGCGCTTGCTTGGGTAAAAGTAAATTAGGCACTATTTCCATTTTCTAAGGAGAAATAAGGCTCTTAGAAGCTCAATAAATTTATGTTAGCCGTGAAATTGATCAAGATAAATGACCGCTTCGTGGACCTAGTTTTTGAATAAGGACCTAAGGATATTAACAGCAATAGTAATGTAACACATGGGAGAATATTTACAAAAAATAGAGGGGCAAGTTAAAGACTAAATTTTAACAGATTAAACAAATACAATCAAACAAAAGTACGCATCTACAAGCATTATATTATACATATGAATAAAGGATATATATATATATAGGTATAATGGGGAGGGATATAGGAAAGGAGTGCAGGGGGGCAACATATACTGTGCATGATTGTGTGGGTAAGAGGGTTTGGTAGTATTTGAGCAGTAGAACTATTTATTCCACGATTCCGAGTCACTAGCATAAAATTCGCAGGACTCGTTTTGACGCGCCCTCTTACGAAAGAAATATGAAGGCGAAACAAGCGTTGCAAAAATACCAACGGCTAACACTGAAAGAAATCAACTTTGGAGTTGCAGAAGTAGCACCTAAATTTGGTATTAATTAAAGGTCCATATCTACTCTATGTGGCTTAAGTGTTACATTGATCAATCATTGTCAATCCAAAAAGTTCTAGTCCACTAAACACAAAAAAAAACGACATGCATTTGTGAGAATTACGTATTGTGCTAAATGTTACGTTTTTACAACTTTGAATCAACTTTGAACCTAATTTGAGAGCACATAAAGAAATTATCTACCCATAACGTGTATTTTCAAAAAAAAAAAAAAAAAAAAAAAATAAAAAAATGCCAAAGTTACAAAATTTGTTCAGCCGAAACGATAGAACTTCCGACTAGAAAATGAGCTCATAGGTGTTCCTCGTAGCCCCAACAAACCCGATCTAAACCTCGACTGTGGAGATTTCCAATCGCGTACTGAAGAAAACTGATTACAGCACAGCTAGGGTCATATGAAGACCATAAATTGGGGTTGTTGTTAATTTTTGCACAATTTCATTATTGGGGTTTCCGTGCGCCAGATCGGGAAAACTGACCACTGTGCGACGTTAATATTCACTCACTCACCGCAAAGGTAAGTTATGAAATTCTGGAAAAAGAATTTTCGATCCCCTCTGATATACACCTTATTCGATCCCATAACTCTTATTATCTTCAATTCTTTACGAAAACTTACTTGGATATCATTTTCATTTCGGAAATGAAATAGATGAGGCTATAAAAACATGTTTGCTTCTAATAAAAAAAAAATTTAAAAAAACGCCTGAAGTATTTAATCTTTGAAAAATTCATCCATAGACGTGAATTGATGCAATGGGAAACTCTTTGAACATTCCTAAAATTTGTTAAGTCTAACTTTCAGCATTTAGTCACATCTCAAAATTTTACAGAGTTGCTTTGCGATAATTCTACAAATCCGTATGCAAATAAGTTTCGTGTCTCCTATGATTACAGCCCACTATCGTTTGCTCTTTCCCACAGGAAACGAGTTAAATCTCCACTTTACATTTTCTTTATTTTTTTAAAATCCCACATCATCCCAACGGTGACAGGAACTAACATCCAATCACTCTTCATACCCCGCATCACAAAAGAGCTTCCTTCTAATCGAAACAAAACAAAACAAAAAGTACTCTGCAGACGATTTATTTCACAGTCCAAACTGCTCGTAGCAAAAAACCAAATTAAAGCACAAAGTAGGTTGCAGTTAACTAATATGCAGCTGGGCACTTATAAGGCGACCTTGCTGTTCCAACAGCTCGAAAGAGAAAAAAAGAAGAAAGAAAGAAAATGGAGATAAAATCGTTCTAAAAATCTTCGTTCCCAACGCCACTGTCTGGAGGGAAACGAGATGCCACTCGAGAGCATTCCATCTGAGATAGAATCCCCTTTGCGCTAAAAGGCCCGCTACGCCCCCGCTATTTTTAGAGCAGCCTCACCCTCTCCGTACTCCTACGTGCTCTTGGGACGGGATGGTCTGTAAGGTCGTTAGTTGTTTCCAAGAAATTCAGAATGTCGCGCGCGTCATGTGTAGGATTCGTTCAAGCGTACTGAGTTTCCGATGGTCTTTTGTGCCAGGTGGGCTGGAAGCACCTGCCTTCGTGACTGCGCTTGAAGGGTTTTACATATGCATAGATGTAACTTTCAGTCTCCATTCTCTACAACAACAAAAAAAACTTTTTTTCCGGTTAATTTTGTAATACAGTAGAACGTCGTTTATCCGAATCAATTGGGCTGGATACCGTTCGGATACGCGATTGTTCGGATAGCCGGAACCGAATGCGATTCATGCAGTATATGAAACCGGACAGAAATTGTTGACTTTCCAACATTATAAAACTGTGCTAGAGACGCTCCTCTTTCTCCCTTCGCGAGACGGTTCAATATTTCAAGTTTTGTCTCGATGTTCAAGACGTTGCGCTTCCGTTTTGAATTCGAAGCCATAGCAGTTCACAACTCAACAAAAGAGACGTATACACCTCCTCATTTGGAAACAAACTGACCTAAAATTCCGCGCAGATGTTTAACAAATCACACACAACTGAAATTCTCCAAATATCCTCACCTTGGGTTTTCCATCATTTTTGGCCTCACGCGAAACAACTGCTGAGCATTGCACTATTCGAAAACGTATCCGGAAACTGGTTCGGATATTTGACGCTCCGATAATAAACGTTCGGATAAACGACGTTCTACTGTATTAAAAATTTATAATACTAATGTTCAGTAGGATAGAATTTCGGAGTTAAAATTATAATCAATAGGAGAAAAATACCAGCTGGTAAGTCTTTAATGTCTGCGAGAACCTTTAGCTTCAGTAGTTATGAGTAGCGATGAGATTCAAATAATTTAACAGCCTGCTCTTTGTTTTTTCACAGTATAAAAACTTTTAAGACTCGCGATGATGTATTGCAAGGGAAAGATTTGATAGGCTAAATTTATGATGATCACATGATCAAGCAATCACGTGTTCACCATTGATTCAAAACTGACATTAGATTTGTACTTGCAAAATTTAAATACAATTTCAAACCAAAAAATGGGCTAAATTCACGTGATGTCATAGTCCCTTGATGAATGCAAATGCCAGGGCTTCGAACCGAAACTGAAGTAAACACCGAAAACCGGAAAAAACCGTTATTTTGGTCGGAACGAAATCCGGAACCAAACCGGAAAAAATATATATTTATTTCGGTTCGATATACTTACAGTTATTTGTTACTGTAACCAACTTATCAATATTTTCTATAATTTAACGCACCCATACTTTCAAGCTACATTTTTTTAATTTTTAGGTATATTCGCCGTATAACGCGCACCACCTTTTTTACGAAGGAGCTTGAAACGTATGTGTGCAATGCTCTTATGTTTTGAAAACATTTATTCGAAGTATTATCTTAGACTTTTGAAAAAAACATAGTATACTTCTAGATCAATCCTTTAAGGTATCCGACAACCGTAAAAATGTAAATTTTGCCAAAAACTGAAAATTTTTTTATGATTTTATTTTATGGGCCATCTTATTAGCTTTATAAAAATAGCAAGTTTATCATTTTCCGTTTACTAGAACAAAAACTACAAGGGTTTTAGTAAAAGCAGATGACATTACTTTAAGCACGATGTCATACTTTAAAACGCGTTTTACTCCAAATGTGATTTTTTTGAAAATAATCAAACGGGGTCAGTGATTGCTCAAAAAGTTTTGAACATAATTAACTGAAATTTTTTCTGTAAGTTTTGTATAACAGTAGAATTGTTTTAAGCTTCAGATTTATCGATCACTGTTTTATTACAAAATTTACAGTCCCTTATGTGAATATAATCACTGTCTTTTTAAGCATTTAAAGTGCTCTAGTTTTTGTAAATATCTCTTATCCTGTCATTTCAAAATTTAATAATATAGCAACACATTAGATTGAAAAAATTGAAAATTTGTTCATAAGCCTTTGGTGCAGAATGGGCCGCGTTTAGGCTATTTTTTGTCAATTTTTACCTATTTTTTCCCATTTCAGTAATAATAATTTCTTTTTCTCTTCTTAATTTTAACACATTTTTCTTAAAATGCACTAAACAAATCTAAAAATAACAAAAAAAATCCCCATATCTCCTTTTTTTAAAAAAAAAAAGTGGTCGCAACCAGTGGGATACCTTAAGTTCATTAGGATGTCATTTCTTTTAAATAAACAGTATTTCGATCTATATAGAAGTCAAATTTTTTTCATTAGCATCTCTCTGTTTTTTTTTATTTTTAAAGCTATAATTTTTATACCCGGCATATAACGTGCACCCGTAAATTTTGATCCTATTTTTTGTGTTCAAAGTGCGCGTATTACGCCAGATTTTACGGTAATTGCATTTTTGCTTATGATAGAATTATATTTTTAGTACAAATAAGAATATACATGCAATAAAATAATTAATTCGGAACTAAACCGTAAAGCGAAAACCGTTATTTTTGGTGGAACGAAAACCGGAACTCAACCGAAATATTTTTTTTAGTTGAACCGGAACGAGAGAGAGAGAGACAAAAATTACGGTTCGAGACCCTGGCAAATACGTATTTCCTTTCAGTCAGTTCATGCGCTTCGTTATTGCCAACTTTAGTGCTTTAATGAAATTTTCCTTTAAAAAGCACATATTTCTCAACAACAATAACGCGCATAGGCAAACAAAATGTTATTGACTTAAATTTTTGAGCATAATATAAGAATTTTCAAAAATTTTGATAAACTTTTCGAAGGATTTAATATTTTAACATCTTTATATATTTTCCTATTAAATTTGAAAATGTATCTAAATTTTACAAGTAGAACACCAAGTTCAAGTATAGTGTCGATTTTGAATTCAATAAAGAACACATACCTATCATGTGATTGTCTTGAATTCAACCCCGTAAAAATGTTTTTTCAAAAATTAGAAAAAGATTATTATATTATTGGTATACTTTTTAAATCAGATGCATTTTGTTTACTTACGTGCATTATTATCGTTGGCAAATTTGCTCTTTTTTTTTTAAAGCTTCTGTTAAAAGCAAAGATTGGCAACAGCAAAGAGAATGAACTGCTTGACTGGAAACAAGATTGCAATTATCAGGTGACTATAACGTCACATGAATTTAGTCCATTTAGTTATACTTTCACGGAACACAATTGTCAACTTCAAATTAACTAGTTTCAGAAATGAAATTTTATCGATTATCCGACCGTAGATGCTCCCCCAGCAACAGCCAAAGTACATCTAAATGTGAAAGAAAAAAATATCGAAAGAGTAAAATCATGCTCCTTTCGGGCTTTCTCTTTCACTTTCAATAAATATAGCTTCGAAAAAAAAATTCCTTTTGAAAAAAAATTATTTTAGTGAAAACACTAGCGTTTTAAAACATGATATTGAAAGTGAAAATTATATTCTTCTCATTGTTAAGATATAAATCCAAATCACCTTGCGATGCAATTTTATACAAATATCTCAACAGGAAATTCTATGGAAGGGAATTTTTTAATATTGATTTAACATTCGTTCTAATAAATCATCCTACTTTGTATTACGAATAAAAAAGGTTTAAAGATTTACAAAATTAACAGAATGATTGACAATAATAAATTTCAGCAACATACAAGTGGCCCAATCGGTTAGTACGCTTACAATTTTCAATAAAATTTAATGTTTTCGACTAATAAAAATTAATACACAGGAATCACGATTTTTTTTATAATATTTACACTTTTTTCTTAATTGAATAACATAATCCATTTTTAAAACAAAATATCACTATTATTTAAAAAAATTAATAATAAAAAAACTTCTCAAAAATTAAGCGACAAAGGTCTTTGTACATTTTTAAAAAATCTCAACATAGCTTTAAATATTGTATTTCTTTCTTACATTAGTACTTAATAGGATATCTTTTGGCATCCGCAAGAACTTTTAAATGTCTTGGTGTAGATTTCATCAGTTTTTAGTAATTTCTCCATCGATATTCCTCCATTCTTCTGTGGTTATTATTTTATGCCCCATTTTGTTCCTATATGTCATGTTTTCTTACTTTAAATTCAAATTTTCACCAAATACATTATACTAGGCTTAAATCTGGTGATTTAGGAGGTGTTTTCAGAATTTTGGGACAGTTATAGAGGCGTAAGTGGGGAGCAGTGCGTTTGCCGTCATTATCTTGTTAAAAATGAAATCGGGGCCCCAGTACCCAAATTTTGGGTGGATAATTTCAAAATCTTCTTAAGAAAATTTAAATAAAGCTCATAATTCACAATACCGTCAAAAATTCGAAAATACCTCATTCTGAAACCAACTTGCACCCCACTCCTCCACCTCCATATGCTTCACTGTTCCAACTATATTCTTGGGGATTTTTTCTTCTCCAAACTGTTATACACCCATCGGAACCAAAAATGTTGAAAATGCTATCATCCCAACCAGTTTTCTGTAAATGTTTAATTTTCTGAAACTTAATCCAAAAAATTTAGTTGGAACAGTGAAGCATGGAGGTGGAGGTGTTCTTGTATGGGGGTGTTTAGGATTAGGTAATTTGGTACTTTTTGATGGTATTATGAATCAAGAGCTTTATTTAAATATTTTAAAGAACAATTCGAAATTATTAATCCAAAATTTGGGTGTTGGAACCGATTTCATTTTTTAAACAAGATAATGAACCCTAGCATACTACTCTCTACGTACGCCACTGATGTCTCTATAACCTTCCCCGAATTCTGAAAATAGTTTCTAAATCTCCTGACTTAAGCCCAGTAGAACATATTTGGTGAGAAATTTGATTTAAAGCAAGAAAACATGACATATAGAAACACACAAAATGGGGAGTAAAAGCAATAACCACAGAAGAATGGAGGAACATTGATGGAGAAACTACAAAAAAATCTGATGAAATCTACAACAAGATGTTTAAAAGTTATTGTGGATGCCAAAAGATATCCTACTAAGTACTAAATTAAGAAAGAAATACACAATATTTAAAGCTACGTTGAGATATTTTTTTTTAAAGTGTACGAATACTTTTGTGGCGTAGTTTTTCAGTAGTTTTTTGATTATTAATTTTAAAACATAGTTATACTATGTTTTAAAAATTGGTAATGTTATACCATTAAGAACAAAATATAGATATTATTAAAAAAATTCCAATTCCAATTTATTAATTTTTATTATTCGAAAATTTCATAGAAAATTGTAAGTGTACGAACACTTTTAGGCACCTGCATGTATATACATAATAGTTCACACTCAAAATCAAATTCAATTTTTACCCATTCAGACGATGACACAATGATATATAATATGATCTCATTAATATAGAAATCACTTTCATTTTTAACACTACCTGTTGTCGATATATGATGGAATTATCACTGCTTAAACCTATATAACCTAAGAAATAGAAATACAACACCACCACACACAAATGAGGCATTGATGTATTTTTAAACTATCACAGAAAACTGAAACCATACTCAGAATTTTATTCCAAAAAAATTAGTATTTGTAGACTTTATCTTAGTGTTAATCGTGCAGTTTTATTTATTCCTTATTTATATACACTTTAAAAATAAATTTTATTTTAAAAAATTCCCCACATTTTTTTCCATTAATGCCTTTTCATACACATCTCAATTTTCTAAATACTCTGGGCACTATTTTTTGGAACGTAAAAATCTTTGTTTATTAGATTATTAAAAACGCATTTCATTTTTCGGATTTTTGAAATATTAACTTCTAATGCCAAGGAATAAAACATTTAAGTATTTTCAGTCACCTGAATCTACCACTACTTTTGAAAATAATATCAAATCTCAAAAGGCATGACGTTTTTATTCATATTACATTTTTCAGCTTTCACACATTATATATATAATTCCCATTTCACGAACAAAAAACGCACCGAATAAGGATATATTTCGTGAGATTATTATTCCACTCATAGGGTTATCACAAAGAACGTAAGACATTAAAGGATTTTATTTTGTGCTGTTTTAAATTCAATACGTAGATACTGTAGATATTTTAAACAATAGAAATGCTAATAAAATCTGCCATGTTCTTATATCAGAATAAAGCAGATAAAACATTTCAGTAACAATGTGATATAAAAGCAAACGATTACTATTCTTCTTGAACAAAATTCTTTTCTTTAAGCCACATGACAAATATTGTTCGAAAGCGCGCGAGAACGCTTTTGTCAGACATATCCAAATGAATTATAGTATTGAATTGATTGTAAATGCCATAGAAGCATGAACTTTTTGTTTCTCTTATCTTTTGGGTAACATTTTTACATTTATCGGCGTGACCTTCTGGTAAAAATCGCCTCTTTCTTAGCGTTAGTTCTTCCATATTCATCCATGCATGTCCGTAAAGCTGAAAATTAAATAAATTTAAAAAATGATGATAAAATTATTCAAGTGAGGAAATTTCAATTTACTTAACAGTTTTATTTTCAAATGAAGATTTGTCCTCTGAAATTGGCAACTAAAAAAAATTCGATAAATTATAAAAAACTTATTTTAATTCTTATAAGCCATTATTTTATATAAATACGTCAAATAGTGAATATAAAACATATCTGAGAATTAAAGTTAGATTATAAAACAATATATATTATTCTGTATTTAAAAAAAAAAGTACGCGCGTAAGTCATGTTTTTTGAGAAAAATGGAATAGTTTACATACTTCGAACATCTGAAGTATTTATAAATGATTTTAAATTGGAAATTATTCAGTTTAAATAATTATTAAATCCTAATATGTAATCTTTTTAATTAATTAGAAATTCAATAGTGTTAAGATATAACAATTACCAATTAGAGATGTGTAAGTGCCTGTTATATATATTTCGCCTTATATCAGAATAATTTGCACAAAAACAAGTAAAAATATTTTTGTTATATGTTATTGCCACTTGCGCCATTTTTTTCAGACGATTTTTTCATGCAGTTTTTTAATCGTAAAAATGTGGAATTTCGACAGCTGCGGTCAATTGGGCCGCCTAAGCTTATAAGGGATATACGAGATGTGTGTTTGGCGGAAATAGGAAAGAAAAATAATAATAAAATACAATTGCAGATCTAAATAGTTTCGAATACCAACAAAAAAAATGTTAAATTTTATATTCAAAATAAACCCTTTACAACATTTTTTAAAAATTGTTGCATAAAATTTAAGTGCTTACATGTGTCTTATATTATTTATAGACCGAATAGGAAAAAAATTAAATGATTTAATAATACCTGCATAGATTGTCGATGCAAACCAACCATGGTTTACACAAATAATAACAATTTTTACAGTATAACTGAACCTCATATTTCAAAAATCCAGTATTTTGATTAAATTTTATTTATCCATTAAATAAAACGTAAAAGCAATGTCGTTTTTTCGACATTACAGAAATGTACGTGTAAAACTATTCACACGGCAATGTAATATCTTCAGAATTAGTAAAAAAACCATGCATTGAAAACTAAATTGTTACATATGTATGCTGAAATCCTTCAAACTTAATGTCAAAATTCGAGTTTTCGAATCGTTTATAAAACATACTATATTCACTCATTGGGATGTTTAAATGCATATGTTCATCATAAGGCGAGTTTTTTTAAAAAGGGAACAGAGCATAGGTCGACGATCACTTGCTGTGAACAAATTTCTCATCCCACTCACTTTGTGAGCATAAAAAATGGCACTAAAGTTTGAATAGCTTGGATAGCATACGAGATAAAAAAATTAATGGAAAAAAATGTGCTAACTTCTGATGGGATAACCAGAAATAAAACCAACGTAGATGGTGTTTTGCTTTACTGATAGATGATATTCCATTCGTTTTACTCGCTTGGTAACATTTTCGACCTCATGGGGATACATTTAAAAATAAGGCCGGAATTTTTTTTTCTATTCGACTTAATAAGGGTTTCGAATTTTGGGTAAATTTTTAAAGAAAAAATGCACCTTCGGCTTATGTTCGGAAATATGCTAAATTCAAGGCTTAGTTGCTGTTCTAAATTTTATTCAGAATTCTAGTTTTTATTCATTCAACTATTTTATTTAATATTATGTTTTAACTTTCTGTTGAAGGGGAAGATTAGATTCAATACAATATACTTAACTCTATATCACAGTCACCTGTGATAATTTCAGAAAATATGAAAGTTTTGCCCTTTTGATCTAATGACATTTATTAATTTTGATACATGTCTCTTTTTTTTAGGTTTAAATTTTCAAAAGTTATCTTTTAATTTGTTGGGTCTGTTTACTTCAAAATATTATCATTCTTTAGCTTCAGAAAATTTCCATATGTAATACATATATACTGCGAAAAAAATAAAAAACCCTTAAAAAAAATCCGATTTTCAAAAATTCTCGCATGCAAATTCCTATGTACAATGTATAAAATTTTCAAAGTCAATGAAAAACAGGCAACAATTACAGATGATTTATCTTTTCTGTCGGCTGTATCTTCTTGGAGGTGCAGTGAATAAGGCAGTTACGATTTTATCGAAGAACGCATAGCCTATTAGTGATGACTTTAAAGATGATCACATTGTCGGAATACATGAAGCTGGCAGGTCATACCTAGCAGTAGGTTTCTCACTGCATCGGATAGATACTGATACACAAAGGTGCTGGCAACAATGGTTGTTGTTAAATTGAAGGCTTGGGAAGGCCAAAGTGCGCATTATTTAAGGCGAAATTGGAAGATAATTATGCAACAGGCCTGAACATCATCAACAGCATCGTTATCCGCTTTCCTGTAAGTAAATCCTCCTCTACCACTCGTAATATTCTCGCGGTGCTTGGATGGGGCGAAGTTACACTCACAGCGATCTTTAAGGCGTCGAATTTCAACTCTCTAACATCAAAAAAGTCATTTAGAATGGTGTCGATCAGCATTGTTGCCAGAAGACTGGTATCGCAGAGTGTTCAGTGATGAATCTCGCTTCAATCTTGGAACACATGTCTATCGAATCTGTGCCTAGTAAGGCAGGGACCAGGGATCTTAATTTTTTGATATATTGGTATAGTTATTGGCATTATATTATTATCACCCTGGTATGATGGTGTGCTATTTCATAAAATAGTAGTCCACCCCTCGTCATCCTGCGAACAATTTTAACATCTCAATGATATTTTGGTGATACCCAGCGCCTTGTCGCATTAACTTTCATAACATACCATCCTGGTGCAATTTTTCATCAACATAACGTCAGACCTCCACATCTCCCGACTGCTTCCATGCTGTTGATGCTCTTCATTGCCCAGCAAGGTCACCAGATATTTCCCCAAATGAAAATATATTAGACGTGTGTTCTCCCAATCAGATTTGGGTGTGTAGAAGATTTGGAACAAATGTATCAGAATGATTTTAAGCATCTTTATCTCTAATTATATCGACTATGAGTCCGGGGGATTATTTGCGCAATTTCTAGCCACTGAAGGATTTGAATTTTTTTATTTGTGATTTAGCTCGGTACAGTGGCGTAACAGAGAATATTAGGACCCCAAGCTAGATCTTACAAAGTATTGCGAAACCATACGTACCCTGCGAAGGCAGGCTTTGTTCCCCCTTGAATCGTGGGCCCCTGCTATGCGGGTTGCGGGGGTGTTCGTTACGCCACTTCATGCATGTCTAATTTCAATAAAAACAATATTTTTGTTTATGGTGCTTCGGTGTTTTTTGAAGTAGAGCATAGTTCCTTCGAATAAAAGTTTCTTTTTCAGTTTACCAAGATTTATTGAAACAATTCATGATAAGCGTTTAAGTGTTTTAGTAGTCCAGAAGAATTATCGTTACATCAAATTTTTATGAAATAGCTCTTAAAGTGGATGGTTTTAAAAACTGCCCGATAGCTCCTTCAAAATTGGCGATACCAAATCAAAAGCCAAAATGTTGATGCAACTTAAAATTTCTATAAAAATTTAAAACAATAATAACATTTTAAAGAAATAAATTAAATCTCTATTTACATTAATTTTTTCTCAATAAATCCTCTTGAATTTTAGAATGATTTTAAGAAAATTTTTTAACTAGTTTGATATCAGACAACTTGAAGAATCAACTCATTTTATTGAAAAGTTTAAAAAAAGCCACTTCTATACTATAAAATACAGGTCAGAAAACCTCCACATCACGGATATAATAGACACAGGAAACGGTTGAAAAATAAGGAGCTGTACTAAATTCTAGAATGAGAGGACACTAATTTTTTTTACCTTTAAAAGTTTCCTGAATTTGTCCTTGAACTTTCAGTGCCTCTCATCTTTCAAAGAAACTGCTTTTGAGAAGGTTATGTGTCAGATCCTGACATGCGGGAAAAACTAACTTTGTTTCAACTTGCAATAAACAGGATACTTCAAACAAGATTCGCAATGCCAAAACATTCATTCGTAACTTCTTTTTCTTGAAAAGATGCGCTCAATATGTCAATAATTAACTAATCAAAACCCGTTAAGGAAGTTTGCTCCTATTGACCTATTTTTTAACCGATTACGTAGAACGAATATACGTTGACATTCGCGTTCGTGGAATAATATTTAGCAATACGTTTGCTATTTTGAAATTTTAAAGATTTTTCTCCAAATGATGTTGGTTTTATAGTCGTAATAATATGAAATTATCATTTTTTTTATATGTTGTAATGATCTCGCAACCAAGTTGGTGAAATTTGGCTACTTTTTCGCTGGAGAGGGAATCAATGAGAATCATTAAAGAGAGGGATTCACTCTCACAAGTTACGCTGGGTGTTAAAGGTCCCAAAAGAAAATCTAAACTAATTTTCTTAACTTTCAAAAATATTATAAGGACACCACAAATCACTTTTTCCGCACTTCTAAATCGAAGTAGTTTTAATTAAAATTCATGCTACGGTGGCTAGCAATTTGAAATAAAAGAGATAAATCTTTTCGAAGATCACCGATCAAAAAAGAACTTTATTCTAACATTTATTCTAAAACATAAGCAATCGAACAGAACAACTCTTGCTGCCATTCGCAAAGTACTAAATAGTAATTGATAAGTAGTAACATAATTTTATTACTAATGTTGCCATCTGAAATTTAAAGTTTGTAACATGTAATTAAAAATAAAAATAAGTAAATAATATATTTTCAACACTAGGCCATTGACGACGGACCTCGTAATTTTGAACCACGATCAAGCGACGAGGAGAAAACCTGAGAGCAGGCATATAACTCTCCAGACTTTTGAACCTCGACACATTTAACATGCATCAGGCCATCCATCATGAGCGAATGCTTAAAGGTACCAGGAGTCATAAGAAATAACACCGATCACAATTTCGTGACCATGACTACGACCAATCGGCCCACTGATTCAACTCTTCGTTAGAGAAGAATGATTTACAAAAAAAAGTTAGTGGTTAGATATATGTACCTATTACATATTGTTTGTACATTACTTTTTGATAAACATGTTGAAAAACTGCACGCTTTTAAGGTAACTTGCAACAACTTTTTTAAAAAAAAAATAGAGATATGGGGATTTTTTTGTTATTTTTAGATTTGCTTAGTACATTTTAAGAAAAATATGCTACAATTAAGAAGAGAAAAAAAATATTATTACTAAAATGGGAAAAAATGGGTAAAAATTTACAAAAAAAATAACATAAACTCGGCCCATTCTGTACCAAAATATAATGAACAAATTTTCAATGTTTCAATTCTGATGTGTTGCTATATTATTCATTTTTGTGAAATGACCTTCAGGATAAGAAATATTTTAATTGTTACAAAAACTAGAGAATTTTATCTTAGTTATTATACGAAATTGTTTAAAAAAAGTGATTATATTCACAAAAGGGACCGTAAATTTTGTAAAAAAAACAATGATAAATCTGAAAAGTTAAAACACTTTTACTATTATTCAGAACATAACGAAAAAATTAATTTAATTACTTTCAAAACTTTTTTAGCAATCGCTAAAAAAAAGTAGTGTTTTACTATATAAATGTGTTTTTTTTTCAAAAAAAAAACACACACACTTTTATAGTAAAACGTGTTTTAAAATGTGACATCTTGCTTAAAGTAATGGCCTCTGCTTTTACTAAAACACTAGTAGTTTTTGTTCTAGTGAGCGGAACATAATAAACTTGGTATTTTTATAACGTTAATGAGATGGTATATAAAATAAATCATAAAAAAAAAAGAAACGAGCCTTACAGCATTCGCATACGATGTATAACATCTGGCATGCTATCGTGGTAAATTCGCAATAGCAACATAAATTCAGAAAAAAATTAATCGAGTATGATTGGAAATAATTTTCTATGGAATAATTATATCTTTAATGAAAATTTTATTTAATTAACACAAGGAGTAATGCAATTTTTTATCAAAAATAATTATTCTTATTCAATATGGGGAAGAGCGGTAATGATAATTTATGATAACTAAAATATGACACATATACTTGTGTTTTCAAAGTATTTAAAAACCGTTGAAAAATAGCGTCAATAACAGTACCACTGTTAGTTGTCGAAACATTTCGATTTGTGTTCATTTCGAGCTTGAGTTCATCATTCAAAAAAGCTATGAGTGGCTCGGCTTCTAGCAAACTGAAGTTAACTTTAAATCACCACTCAAAATCATAGGAAGCGAGTGATAGTTTTTTTTTTTTTTTTTTAAAGAGCAGAACCTCCTTCGGTATAGGGTAAAAGTAAAAAATGCAGGAAACCTTTAATTTTTTGAACCGTTTAATTCGGAAAAATGTCTACGACCACCGAAATCACTGTTTGTCCATTTTCAAATAAGCATTTTGCCGCACATATGTCCCCAATATCTTGACTAACAATACCCAGTCCACTTGTTTGACAATAAGTAATATCCATATGTCGAACCACAACATGTGAGTTGTTCTGCTTACGATAGATCGCAACACCAGCTGCTCTGTTGCCCGGTCGTTTAAATTGTACGCAGCAATCCAAGTCAGGTATCGAAACACGTTCGTCATTGTCTAACCATGTCTCTGCCTAAAGGACTTAGCTTCTTCTCTGATTCTAAAGCGAGAAAACAAAAACAAAGATCCCATGGCCTAGACCGCAGGGGGTGGGGGATAGGGACGGAGCCCCTCCCGAATGAAGGAGAAAAAACAGAACTTCACTGAATAGCGCGCGCTTCCCCAACTTCCTGTTACGCATTTCCGTCTCTTTTCACGAAATCACTCCCACAAATCTCCAGCAATCGAGAGGAAAGATGTTACACATCAAAAATTTGTCGATTTTTAGCAAAATTCACAATTTTAGGGTAGTGGGATAGCTTAAGATGAATTCTGTGATTATTATTATTTATTTATTTTTTTGAGTTGGCAAATTTTAAGGCAATAGACTTAAAAATAACTGCTGTTGTTGTGTTACTACTGATACCATTTAAACCAGCGGTTCTTCAATTGTAGTCTGCAGACCCCCAGGGGTCCCCAAAGGGTTCACGAAAGTCTCATTTAATGTTAAAATTTCCCTTTTTACAAACTGAAAAGCCTCTTTGAAAAATTGAAAGATTAGACTAGATATCTAAATTGCTCCCAATGAAAAAAATATACTAGAATATGTTTTTCGATCAAGAACATTAAGTCAGGGGGGATGGGTGCTCAAAATCTTGGGTCTCCGCAATGTCAGGTTGATACATAACGGTGTGAGACTATCGAAAGATTCAGAACCACTGATCTAAGCGACAGTGTAAAATCGAAGCCTATGAAATTCTTCAGGGCAAGGGGCTAGCATTACGTCTGTTGTTAGCCGTAGCTTTGAGCATCATGCAGGTGACAGTATTACTTGAGTCAGTAAGAAAAGCTTGAATACGATATTAAACGTATAACTGCGGTAAAAAGAAAATAATTTCTTTCACGCCAATTGTCGTTTTTAATTCTGAATATGTAGAGTATAATTTTTAACATTGCATTTTTAAAATGACTGTTTCTCGAAATATAACACCATGCCATGTGAATTTGAACATTTGGGCTTTTCGGTAAGATGTTGTACGCTTGAAGCAGTTTCATTGCTTTTTCTACCTTTTCTGGCAAATTCATCAAGCCTATTTTCAGAAACTTGGATTTAAATGAAAATAGAAGGAAAAAAATATATCAAAACACTGGAACCAAATAAAAATGAAAACAACTACGCGATTTCCCGATTGATTAATAGTTAATTAACTTTAGGAGCTGCATGAGGGCTATATACCGTTTACTTAAGCACATCCGAAAATTGCATGCAAGGTTGCTAGAATTTGGCGCATTTTTTTAACTTTGGCGATTTTTACCCATGTTGTGATAATACGTAAGTACCGGTATCATTTAGCTAATTAAAAGTCCAATTTCCCCTATTTTTAAATATTTACACTATGATTGGTGAACGTTTTATTAAAATAAGATTTGCCAATATCAGTATCAAAGTCTAATATTAATATACAAAGAGAGTAGCATACAGAAAAAATTGAGTCTTCTATTCTTTAACACTAAATATATTTTTCAAGTTATGTCAAAATAAAAGAAATGCATATTTAAACAAAACTGAATTTTTAGGAACGCAGTACATAGCAAACAGAAAATACTTTTTATAATCGCATGTAATATAATCTAAGGAAAAAACTACGATGGATGCTACTGTAATTGACTTAATGTTCATTTTTAGTATTGGAAAGTATTCAATTATTATCTCTCATAAACAGTAAACTAAATAATTAGAATTACTGAAACCAGATTGGCAACAAGATAAAAAAGAAATTGCTAAAATAAGTCACGTGTATCGCAAGTGTTCTATTTAAAAAACCTAGATGAATCTTTTGAAAACTAGTTGTAAGAATGAAAAATGTAAATATTCTGCTGTTTTTTTTTTCTTTTGATAAATGAAACAGAGTAAAATGCATTACAAAAAAAAAAAAAAAAAAAGATTCAACAAAATCCCAAATCAATTACTTTTAATTCCAACTGCCTTGAAAAAATTAACTGAAACCTAATTCTTGAATCTTGTATTTTGAACGATGTTCTGTCACAAACATCGTTTAGTTTGTTTTTTCAACTCAAAAATGTTGAATAAATTTTTCCTTAGAGCCTGAAGGCACCAAAAGTTTTTATTCCAACTCAAATAATAGAAATAAAATATAGATCATAAAAATAAAAAATTTAATGAAGGTATGTAAGTAATTTTTAGACACTTAAGAAAATTAAGAACTAATTAGGTATGAATCAATAAACACAACTGCATTTACTTTTTGCTTTGAAAATCATCTATTTCATCATTACGGATTCAGTAAAATTAGGGCATAAGTCGATATTTCCAGATTGATATGTTTATGTGTGATTTTTTTTCCATTCAATTTCTCTTAATTATTTCTGGCAACCTATTTTAAATTTGACCTCTCAGCATAAGATTAGCATTAAATTTTGCATATTTAAATATATTTGGTTACAGGACACAAAGATATACAAATCGTTGCCACAGTTTTAAATAGGTCTCTGTGCTAAGAATTCGTTACGGATAAACTACTTACATTAAATCAAGCTTTTCCCTAAAACCCAGAAATGATACTGGAAAATTAAAACTTCACGATCAAGCGATTATTATCTAAAGATTATTTAGTGTGTCGAATCAAGTTATAGGAAATTTCCAGAAAGCTGTAGAAAATCTAACTAATCACTTAATTTATTTAAAATAAGTACGTACGATTAAGATAAGAAATAATTACAGCAATTGTTGAAATTCAGAATTTTAATTAGTCTGATTAGAAGGTTGTAGTTAAATTTATTTCCATTTCTTAAGCACTAAAATACTAATTGGAAAAATTTTCTTTTATTTTATTTTGTTGAAATTTTTAAATAAAATTTAGTGAGAGAGGGAGAGCAAATATTATAATAATGGTGTAAACTTTTGTTAACAGAACAAAAGCAACTTGAAGTATGAATTAACTTATATATTAAGGACGGAGTAAGAAGAGTTTTGTTATTATAACCAATTATTAATAACCATAAGGATAAAAACTATTGGTTAAAGTGTAAAATAGAGGGGCACCTTGGTGAAATCAAATTTTTGGCGAACGGAACCAGTCACCAAGCGACCTATATATAGCGATAGGTATTCTGAGAATAATGAAGCGAAGCCAAAGTAATAAAGAGCCGAATTTCTTCTGACATCGAGATAAACGTATCACCAAGTCCTAGAGGCCCCCTATTTTACACTTTAACCAAACTATTTTATAATGAAGACCTCACAGAAAATTAAACTATTTTCTTATTCCACACATTTGTACTTTCATTAATAGAAATTTAACATAATTTCTTCTTAATATTTATTGATCTATCTCCTTTTGTGGCAATACTTCAAATTTTTAGTCATATCGTTGTCACAATTTTTTTTAAAAGCATTTCGTTACTTAAAGAGATATATGATTTAAGTCATTTTAATTTATTGACATCACACAATATCAATATTTGTTTTTCAGTTACCAAGGGAACCAATTTTAGTCACTGTATAAAGGATGTCATCTGACCCCCCTTTTCAAAATTTTATCAAAACATACATATTTTCAGCTAGCCGCTACCCATCCGCTTCCCTGGATATTTCATGATTCTGTGTGATTATATATTGATTATAAACTATTGCTATCTAAGTCCTAGCATTAAAGGACAGTTTGTATTGAAAAAAATTCTTATAGCTCCTTTTGATTTAAAGAGGACAGGGCGCATTTCTAAAACGGAAGTTGAATTTCCTTTTATGCCTCGTAACCCTCTCCCCTAAAATAAGAATTTCCACAAAACCTCTTTTAGTGGATCTCCACTCAACAAAAGAAACATGCTTACCAAATTTCCCTCTTATAAATCTAATAGCTCACAATCTGGAATATTTGTCTATAACGCCCCCTTGACTCCATTGGGAGTCGATTTACCCAGAACCTATTCTTAACAGATATCTACTCAACAAAACAAACATGTTTTTCGCGACCCTGCGGTCTCTGTTGAAGCTTGGGATACCAAATGATCAGCCATTGTTATAAAAATAACCAAGTTTATTAATCTATCAATTTACTATTATAAATCGAGGGAGCAGTCAAATTTAATCGCTAAACTAAATTTGAATGACAAATAATTACGTCCCTTACCTGCGGGGGATCCGATGTAATTGCACTAGACAGGTCTCACCCTGGTCAACTTCATATCTAGGACAAAAACTTCTCTTTAACAACTCCAAGGACTTCAGATAGAACTTTAATAGCAGCCTAACGACTAATTCCTACACTCACTTCGCTAGAGTTTAAATAGACCTCAAATTTACATAAATCGTGGTTTCTCAAGGGAAGCGATTTTATAAACATACAATAGTTAAGAAATACTTCCTCCCAGAGGATTAATGAAAGACGCGGATAGGCCCCGTCAAATGCTTACCAAATTTTAAGTCTGTAAGTCTAATAGTTCAAAAATAAGAATATTTTATAATGACTCTTAATCCCTCGCAAATCCGTTTGAGTTTCGTATTCCGGAAAACCCGTTCTTAGTGGATCTCTAGTGAAGGGGAAAAAAACATTTTTATTAAATTTTGAAGTTTGTAGGCTGAATAGTTCCGGAGATCTCGAGATGAGTGAATGAGTCGCTCTATTTTCCTTTATATATAGCTAACATAACTCCATAGCTGTTCATTGGAAAACTTTGCATACAACAGTTTATAAAAATTAAGCGCATTACTGGTAAAAATAGGCATTAGCAGTGATATATATATATATGCATATTTCCTTTTGTTTTCTCTTCTCAAAACTTTTTAAAACACTTTCTTACATATATATTTATCACTTAATGAAATTCAAGTAACTTATATCTCATGTGTAAATTCATTTCCTATCCAAAGCAAATAAAGAGGAAGCACTTACTTCGTTCTCGTAGAAATAAAACTTGGATCCTTCCAGCACGCAGTACCGTTTCTTCCAGGAGCCCGAGTACAACCATCCTCGCCCGGTCAGTTTCTGGAGGTGGCCCTTTCTCAGGGGGTTGATGAACGAATCGCTCGAAGGGATTTCCTGTAAACGTAGAAGCGAAAATTTTATTAAAAAAAAAAAACAAGACATGAGAGCATTTGCAAATTTTATAAGTTATTGGCAAACCCGTATTTCTCCCGAGAGATCGAGTCAAACAAAATATCTCTAATCCTAATTAATCGAGACTCTAATTAAACAAAGTACCTAATAAAATGAATTATATTTAATAGCTAAAAGTCTCTGTATAGTAAAAAAGACATGCATGCATTTTTTCTTCATGATTATCTCAAGATGAATAACTTAGAGTAGAACGGGATTGGTCTAAGAATTTTCAGTGGTAAAATTTAAACACATTCCATTCCCTAAATAAGGAAGACCATTGTAAGAAAGTAAAGTCTGCTACATTATAAAAGATAATTAATTATTTGAAATAATTACGAATTCTAAATATATTGGTTATTAATTAAATATTAAAAATTCACACATTTGTGGTTAAAATTAACTGAAATTCAGTCAACAAACGTCAAATGTATTAAATGGTGTTGGTATAAAAATGAGATGAATGAAACAGAATTTTAGATTTCTCGTTGTGTATTCGAAAATACGGAGGTCAGTTACTCATAATCTGTTTCACTGCTCAAATGTAATATTCATACCAAAAAAACTTTTGAAAAAAAAATTATAGATTTCAAAGTTAAGAACCAGGTAGTTAAAGTACCAGGTAATTTCAACTCTAAACATTAAATTTTCACGTAATAGAGCTTTAATTAGAACAGATTATAAGAGCTTACATTTAAAATTATTTCCTTTTCCTGTTACTAGAAGAGAGGTTATCTCAAAACTATATATAGAGAGAGTTCTACAAACAAACAAAACAAAAGAGCAAGGGTATGAGAAGGTTCCTTGTTTTTCATTACATTTATATATTGTATTTTCCAATAACTTCAATGAATCGTCATTTGAAATATCCATATTTTCATCTCTTTTCACCTAATCCTTGTAAAGATTTCAAGAATGGGAAAGAAAAGTTATACATAGCTTCTATCTGAATTTCTAAGCGTGGTCGGCGTGTTATGAGTTTGAGTCTAGTACCACTGAAGACCCACTACGTAGAGGGGACGATTTACGTTCAATCTATCGAGGCTCAATGGTGTGGTAGTTTGGAGAGAGGTGCCAGCTCAGGTGTCATCCTCGTCGTTTGACCGAGGCTAAAAATTACGAAGTCCGTTGCGAATAGTCATTTGTTGTTTAAGAGTCCGACGTTAATAAACACTCACTAGATTTCTGCAGGATTAGTTGAAAAATTAATTTTCCTTAAGTTCTTGGCGTAGCGTGAATTTCGAAAAATGCTATAACTCATTTTTAAAAAGTTAAATAGTTGCATGAAATAGTGGAGTTACTGTGTATTAAATTTATTTAGACATGTGTTCAAGGTACTTGATGATGTTTGGAAAAAAAAAACTGCCATTACTTGAGATATTCATCACACATATGATGCTGGTTCAAAGTTACTAATCTCGTCGTACAATAGCCTTTTGCAAATATTCAACATTACTAAATCAAATGTGCATGTTCCACATGCATCTTAACGGTTAATAGAAAAATTCAGTTTTGAGAGGGTTAAATACATAAAACCAAATCTTGCCTGAATAATATCGTTATAAAACCACAATATCGCCAAAGTTGGTATTGATTAGTTAATGGGCTCAATTCATGTGACGTCATAGTCACATGATAATGGCAACTACGTTTTTTAAGCAACCATTTCAAGAAGTCATGTGATATCATAGTCACACAATAAAAGCAATCAGGTGTTTCCAGCTAAATCAGTTATTGTGCTTCGTTGTTGCCACCTTTTGATCTTTTCAAAAACTTTCTCTTAAAAAATACAAATTTGTCAACAACAATAACATACAAAGGTAGACAAAATGCATTTTATTTAAATATATATACACAAAATAAGTTTTTTTTTTAAATTTTAAAATATTTTGAATACATTTTTATAACATTTGAATACATTACTCAATTTGAAATTTTATCTAAATTTTACAAACAGAACAGGTACAATTAGTTTCATGTCTGTTTTGAAGTCAACGGAGAACACATGTTTGTCTTTATCATGTGACCCTCATGACTATAAGCCCATTGGATGATTGCTTATTAATGACGTACAATGGCGCACACAAGGGGCGAGTTCCCGACCCCTTTCCCTCCACGATTTTTTTTCGATTGATTATAATCTTATGTATATAGTACGTAAAATTTAATGAAGTATTTGTCATTAACAATTAATTGTATTAATTAATGCTAATTATTTATTCAATAATTAATTCTTTACTGTTTTTTGTTCCCGAAAATCGAAAAAATCAAAAGAATATGTTGGGTATGGGATTTGAGCATGATACGAGAATGATGGACTTTCGACTCTGAAAAGAACCCCCCCCCCCCTGGAAAAATTTCTGTGAGCGCCACTGATGGCGTACTATGTAACAATGTGAAGCCAATTGGCGATAGACACCGTTATACGTTCAAGTGACGAGGAACGACATTGAAACTGGCACTGCACTATCAAAATTTTCACAACATACTAACTTGAAGGATTTGTGCCTGGATAGATTTACCGTGTATCAACCTTCGATGCAATGTGTCTTTGATTGTATGATAAGAAATGTAATTTTTGTAGTTAATTGATTTTATGAAAGGAAGTTCATGCCAGATTTGAATTCCTCCAGCTGAATTGTATTTTTCTGTTTTAAGAAGAATCCTTTAAAAAAATACCAAATAACTGTCAAAAGAATTTACTTTTACATCAATCCGTGCCATCCTCTAAAAGCTGGAACGCTCGAGAGGAACTTAAAAAGGGTACTTTTTAAATTCTATTTTCAGACATTTAAAAGGGGCAATATGTCGAGAAAAACTGGTGAATAGGAACATACGCACATATCCATAAAAGAAATCAACAATGAAAAAAAAAATCTTTTGGCACTCCTCTAGTGCGAAAACATTCGAAAAAACGGGAAGTGTCGCAGAACTGGGAAAAAGAAGAAAAAAAAAAACGAAAACAAAGTACGGGAAGCGTGAAAATCTTTTTACTATTCCATTAATTGCTGCGCAGAGGAACGATATCGTTCGCTACAAACGATCGGATGTTCTTTGAAATACGTTTACATCCCTTTTAAAGAGAATGAACCGTCAAATGAATATCAGAAGTGAAACAATAGGTGCTGGTGTAAGGATATGTTGTATGATACACAACAGGGACGGCTGTGGTTCGGTCCAATTTTACAATGTTCTTGTTTTAAAAACTGTACAACAAAATTCTTCGCTTCAGTTGTTTTTCTGAATTTCTTGCGCGTGATATGCATTTATTTTACTTTTTACCAGAATGTTAGTAATAGTATTCAAAAAGAATTTGCATTCATTTCTTTGTTTTCTTTTTTAGAAAAGGATGAACGTTTTGGGTTAATTTTACTTTTAATTCATGTCACATGAAAGGTACATCATAATCTATTGACAATGGATTTTCTCATTGTGATTCGTGGTCAAACGACAAGGACAACATCCTAGTTCAAATCCTAGGTGTCGTTCCTTCACGTGATTCCACATTAACTCTCATGAAGTTATAACTGCGATAGCCTAGTGGTCAAGATCACGGACTCATGGTCGGAGTTCCATGAGCTCGAGACCAGCGTCACTGAAAACCCGCCAGGTTGAGGTGACTAATGCACATTTAATCTGTTTAATCTGTGGCGCGGTGTGGAATTTTGGAGAGGGAGGGTGCCAGCTCAGGTGTAATCCTCGTCGCTTGACTATGGCTCAAAACTACGGGGTGGCCAAGTGGTCAAGGTATCGGACCATGGCTTGCGTGTCATGAGTTCGAGCTCCAGTAGCACTGAAGACCCGCCGTGTAGGGGAGCGAAGCACGTTAAATCTGTCGAGAGCTCAAGCGTAATCCCGTTGGTGTGGGGTGGTAGTTAGGAGAGGGGATGCCAGCTCAGGTGTCGTCCGCGTCACTTGACCATGGTTCAAAATGACGAGGTCCGTTGCCAAAAGACCTCGTTTTGCTTTATAGGGCGATGTGAAAAAATACTCACTCACATCATTATCAAGTTAGGATGTTGTTGATATACGTATTTGATGTGCAGCCTACTCCATTATTCCACTCAATGATGTTTCGCGCAATCGAGCCTCGAACTTTCAATTTTCCAGTCACAAAGGGTGGTTTTGGATTGAACTGGGATATCGCAGTCGTAATTATGTTCACAAATACTTGTGGTTTAGGAGCACTTCGAATTGTGTTTGTACGAGGGCTGTTTTTTAAGTAAGGTCCGTTTGTTTTAAAACAACAATATTTTGTTTTAAAAAACCTTTATTTTAGGATTGTACAT
The DNA here is from genome assembly GCA_019973975.1 of Trichonephila clavata. NCBI lineage: Eukaryota > Metazoa > Arthropoda > Arachnida > Araneae > Nephilidae > Trichonephila > Trichonephila clavata. The sequence goes on from BMAO01012243.1 coordinate 25,405, forward strand.
ACATTTGCCTATTTTTCTACATAGTTGCCGAGTTTATTACTGCACTTGTTATACCTTAGAACTAAGTTTTGAAAATCCTCTTCAAAGAAATCTTCCGTCAGGTCGGACAGCCAAGAGTTATCTGCCGCGTTCACTTCTTCGTTGTACCTGAAGCACTTCCCAACAAGACTGTGGTACCGGAAAAGATGGAAATCGTTAGAGGAGCAGGGTCGGGGCTGTATGGTGCATGGTCCAAAACCTCCCAGCCAAAAGATTCGATTACGTCCCGAGTCGTTCGAGAAGTGTGAGGCCTTGCGTTATCGTGGAGGAGCAAAACACTTTTTGACAGCATGCCACGCCGTTAAGAAGTGAAAGTGGCCGCGAACTCTTGGCTGTCCGACCAGGCGGCAGACTTCTTTGAAGAGGATTTTCAAAACTTAGTTCTAAGGCATGACAAGTGCATTAATTAATTCGGCAAATATGTAAAAAATTAGGCAAATGTATGTACAATCCTACAATAAAGGTTTTTTTTTTAAAAAACAAAATATTGTTATTTTTTAAAAAAACAAACGGACCTTACTTAAAAAACAGTCCTTGTATTCCTGATTGTGTGAATGAGTGTTTATAAATGTCGCAATATAAAACAACACGAGGGCTATTGGCGAATGCCCAAAAAGAACGAGCTCACTCGAAAGGGCTTAGAGCTACAAACCGGATCCTTGGGAAAGCAACCGAATTTTTATCTTTTACATTTTACTTCTTTTTTACATGACAATTTCACATAATTTACAGGTATTTTTTCAATAGTTCAAGCATATAGTTAAGAATAACAGAGAAGTATTAGAACGCTATAATGAGAATTACGCACAGTTCCAAAAAAGAACACCAGAATAAAATCGTGTCCAAAAGTTCAGAGATAAAAAAAAAATTCGAAAAGTTACTTAGAAGGTAAAAAAAAAAAAAAAAATAGATTTTAAAGATAGAGAAGTCGTTCAGCTCTGAACCTACTCCACAGAAAAACAACCGCCTGTGACCACAAAAGAGTAGCAAGCCAATCTCATCTAAATAATTTGGTCTCGGATTGTAGAGAGAGCTATTGGCGACGGACCTATTAATATTAAACCAGAATCAAATGATAAAAATGACTCTTAAACTTTACAATGATTACATTGGGATTTTAATAATTAATGCTTTTGAATATTGAAAATAATGCATAACAAGATTGATCATAATCCACGTGTAAAGTATTCCTTCCTTCCTCAGAGGCTCAACAACCCAGGGTGGGTTTTGGTCTTCTCACGAAGCCTTTTTCAAGCCATCCTACTTCCTGCTAGTGTTCTCCAATTCTTAGTTTTCAAAACTAGGAGATTTTTTTCTAGGCCATCAATCCATCTTAGATTTGGCCTGCCGTTTCTCCTGTACCAATTAGTTGGGCATTGAAGACTTTTTTAGTGGTGCGGTCTTCGTCCATTCTGACAACGTGGCCAACCCATTTAATTCATTGTACTTTGATGAAGTTAATGCCGTAAGATTCTTTATATGAGTGAGGTAAATTATTCAATAGTATTAATAAAAGTATATTTAAAGTTGACGTAAGATTTGAAGCTCTACGTAATGATCTACTCCAGACCTTTTTTAAAGTAACCCAAATATTAATTGTACTGTACAGCTTTACATTTTTCACAACTTTTAATTTTAAAATATTACTAAATAAAACGAATGAAACTGCAGTGTTTTTTTTCCGAACATACTTTCAATCTACCCACTGCTTAAAGTCTCCAAAAGAACTGTTTTCATTCGATCAAACTCAAGTCTCTTCAGTATTAAAAAGAAATTAACATAAAAATAAAAAGGAACAAATCCTTTTTAAGTATCTGGATACAACCCAGAAAGTTATTTCAATACTTGAAGTTGAATAGAATTTTAAGCACTTCTTAAAACTTGTTCATCATCTGGATGAATAAGCTATTCCTGTACTTTCCAGACTTCTAAAAATGTCGCTGAATTATATCCCTGAATGGATGCATAACTAATACAGCTCCTTTAGAACTCAATTCATTAGGATTATTTTTATTAACTAAATTAATGTTTCGTTGGAATTAAAAACTCAATCAAAATATAAGAAATATAATTTTTAAGAAAGGAAATTTAAAGCTATCTTTTTTGGAAAGTTAAAAAGTAAGTTAACCTTGTATAGGGCCATTTTTTTCTGATAATGTTATGTAAAATATTTTGGGGATTGAGATTGATTTACGAAAAGAAATTCATTTACCTTATTGCCTAAAATTAATCTGATATTTAAAACTAATTTTTCTTTTTCGGGGAGAGCATGTTTCTTACCGCCCACTGGGAGCTATACGAAGGTAAGACATCTTATGTTTATATCACATTACATGATATATTTTTAAAATATAATTTGCAAGTACTAAAATCTACAAAAGGAATTATAAGTTAGATATATATTTTGTATTCAAGAATTTAAGAATTTGTACATATTACTTTCCATGAAAATTCAGAAAACAGGGCTCAACACATAGTGGGACATTGCAAGCTGTACAAACTAGGATTTATTTCCCAGGAAATCATAAGATTTCCATACTTTTTACACTCCCGGGAATGATACTTCGTTCCCGGAAATTCCCGGGAGCGATACGGGGCTGAAATAACCCGAGGTAGCTAGTTTTGACTGAACTGTGGATTTCGACCTCCGATATAAATTTAGCTGACAACATGGCTACAATTTGTGATCATTTACTCCGAATTTCTTGGAAGGAGAAATGTCTCCCAACAGTGGGGTAAGAACGTAATAAGATAAACAGTAACACTCACACGTAGGGTTGGGGAGAATTTTTTTTAGCTTGTCGTATGAAAGAGTCTTATTTGTCCAGTTGGTATACTTTGTTATCAGTTTCTGTCTATCTGTCGAACATAGCTTCGCTAACTGAAAGAATTTAGTTTTTTAAAGGAATATCATTTCGTAGGCTACCAGCACGACTATTCTGATAAAATTCAGATACATTGATTTACGTTGATAACGTATGTATTTATATTTAAAACTGTTAATTATTTAATTTATTTTAAATTTTTTTTTCAAACACTTGTCTTTATTATAATCTATTTAATTGAATCCGCAGTTTGAAGAAGGGAATGAACTCCTAAACTGTTTGGGGAAGAATATTTTAAGGAAATCTCACAACTTTTTTATATTTGCCAACTTTTTTAACCAACATTTTGTGTGATATTTTTATATTAATATTTAGTTAATTTTATGTAACAAAAATATTTCATAAACAAAAAGTCAGATACACAAATAAAATCTCTTAAATGCAAGAATTAATATTTTTAACGTACGTGATCGTTACTCCAGCAGCGAATAAGTTTTCAAGCATTTATATAGATAAATATTTATCTCTTAGTAGCAACAATAGAAAAATAATTGATTCAGTATTGATTAAAAATAACTGAAAATCGATTCTCATGCATGAAACTGGGTGAAAATAATTCCTCAGACATCAGCTGAAGCTGAGAGAGCATTTTCTGCAGCAGGGTTATTCATAATAAAGCTAAGAACTAGGCTGAGTGATAAAAGCATAGATTGCTTATATTTTCTCAAATCACTCTTTAAAAAGTATCATTAGCACATTTTATATATTTTTATTTATATATAAGTATCCTTATTTGAATTAATTATTGTTGATATATCCATTAAAAATAGCATGTTTTCAAATTTTCTGAAGCTTTGATGTATTCTCGGGGATATCGGGAGTGACAATTACGTTCTCGGAATTTCCTGGAAATTCCCGGGAATGGAAAAAGCCAGGAAATCAGAAGCCCTATTACAAACGAATTTTTTTCTCTTTTTCACGTGCTTAAGTAGAGCACGAATGGAAATGTCTATATGCTTTCCGTCAAATTAGCATACGACGACCACCAACTTAAGTCAATCGTACATCATCGGGAACACTTTTCTTGCTATTCAAGAAACTTACAGGTCGTCCATTGGGTTTGGGACTTGAAAATCCAGAAATCAGTTGTCGTGCTAGCCAAAAACGAAAATTTAACTGGTTTTGAATCTCTTCTACTTACTTTCCAGATAATGAAAACATTGATAATTTCCACATGGATTATTAAGTACAGCATTTGATGCGACAATTTTTGGGAACATCCTCCTGTTTCATATCTTTTTCGAAGATGATCGAAGTGATTAATTCCTCCCACCTATTCCCAGACATATATAGTCTTATTATATCATAGATGCTTATTATATCATAGGGTCTTATTATATCATAGATAATAGTTTCCCATCGACCTTTAAAAATTAATGAAGTTGGTGGGGGAATTATAAGTTTTTTTCATCTAGTTTTGAAAACATATTTTAGTATTACATTTTAGCACTAATACTAAAATTTGAAAATACTGTAGCATTTTTCATTGCTAATTTCTAAATATACAGATGGCTGCGATAGCCTAGTGGTCAAGGTAACGGGCTGGTATGCCATAAGTTCGAGCCCAGTACCATTGAAGACCTGCCGTGTAGGGGAGCGATGCACGTTAAATCTGTCGACAGCTCAAACGTACTCCCGTTGGTGTGGTAGTTAGGAGAGGGGGTACCAGCTCAGATGTCATCCTGGTCACTTGACCATGGTTCCAAATGACGAAATTTGTCGCCCAAAGCTCTCGCGTAAACAGTGCGACGTTAATATTCACTCACTCTAAATATACAGTAAATATTTAAGATAATTTTTCGATAAATTTTTAAGACAAAAAAATAATAATGAAAAGATTTTTATAAAATAATGGAATAAAAATTCTAAATTAGAATAATATTCTTTTTAGAATATATTCTAAAAATAATATTCATTTCTTTTTTAAAGTATGTTATGAAATTTCTCTTCGAATATAATATTCTCGAATTTAATATTTTTGCATCAAATTTAACCGAACACGTAGCAAAACTAGATCATTTACAATTTTGTAAGACCTGCATAGTAACTTTTACTGAAAAATTCAAATAAATCAGAAGTATGTCAATACAAGTTCAGGAATCCAGTACTGTGGAGAAATCATTACTCAATAAATCGTTGACACGCGCTGCAAATGATGCTGAATTATTAAACGTATAAGAAATTTGCTTTGTTTTAAATTGCTTTATCACCCCCATATTTCCTAACTTAAAATTCACCGCTCTCGGTTTTGTATTGTATGTGTTACACACAGCGAGATGTTTTCTGTTGCATCAGCTGCATAACATAAATTTCCTTCCACCAGGGGTGTTGAAACAATGCATGGTGACTCTTTGTTTACTTTGAAAGAAAGAAATGACTAACACTTTATTATGGCACAGTAATCTATTATAAGTGCATGAATCAACCCTTGCACACACAATTGCATGTTTTCTATTGAAAGAATAGGCTTAACATAAATGTAAATGATTGAAAATGCGTTGATTCAAAATTTTAGACAGATACTTGTAGCTTTAAAACTTCAACACTAGAGATACTGGTAGTTTTAATTGTTTACTCAAAGAAAAAAATCTTCATTACATATATATATAAAATGCATCTTCATGAAGTGAGGTATTGTTTAATTTTTTTCGAGCCTGGTACCGCTGAAGACCTGCCATGCAGAGGGGCGGGCGATGCACGTTAAATATGTCGAGGATCAAACGTCCTCCCGTTGGTGAAATGTGGTAGTTTGTAGGTGGGTTTGCCAGAGAGCTCAGGTGTCTTTTCGTCACTTGACCATGGTTCAAAATTGCGAGATCTATCACCAAAAACCCTCGAGCAGCTGAATAGTGCATATATTCACTCACTCACTGATGTGGTGTGGTAGGTTAGAGAAAGGGGTGCTAGCTCGCGTGTCGTCCTCGTCACTTGACTGGGGTTCAAAATTAGGAGGACCGTCGTTAATAGACCTCGCGTTGCTTTAGAGAGTGTGCTACTTTAATGAAACTCTCTCTCTCTCTCTTTGAATCTTTTTATATTATTATTTACTTTAATAATCTCAAACGTAGTACATTCATTTAGTTGAACAAAAATCACCTTCAAATTCTATTAGACACCAGGGAGGTACTGTTTTAGTTGATAGCAAATCGGTCCTTTTCTTAAAATCTTTCCAGAATTTTAATTCTGAATAACTGTATTGTTTTATAGGCTTAACATCATGAGGGTCACATGATAAATGCAATCACGTGTTCTCCATAATAGAATTCAAAACTGACATCAGACTTGAAATAATCGGGTATAAAGAAGTTTCAGCATCAAGATTCTTCAAAAACTTCTCAAAATTAAAAAAAAATTCCTTTACTATACGGGTATTTTTGAAATCAAGTACATTTTGTCTACCTATGTACGATATTATTGTTGGCAAATATGTAATTTCTAAAAGAAAATTTTGGCAAGAAGCAAAAGTTAACAACAGCGAAGCGCATAAGCAGATTGAAGGGAAACACGTGATTACATTGATCACGTGACTATGATGTTCCGTGAATTTAGCCCGTTTTTAACAAGGTTTCGCAATAAGAGTGTTGAAAGCAGATTTAAATGTTAACAAAGACCGGAATGCAGCTTCAAGGGGTTGCAATACGTTAAATGCGTGACGTGGACAAAGTTTTCCACTCAGTGCGGATGCAGAGAAAGGGGCTCCAGTTCAGAGTCGACCTTGTAATGATTTATTGTGATAGCTCTGATGTTTGAATCATGATTAATGGATAGCGTAGAACAGTGGCGCACACAAGGGGGGTGTCCTGAAGGTCCCCCTCCCCTTGAAACATTTTTGTGTGCGCTACTGGCGTAGAAGAAACTTATATGATCGGTCCTTATAATTAGAGCTAGTGAATAGGCTCAGTTGTTTAATCTATTGTGAAATGATTTTAAAATGCCTTTAATTGAATGTGTTTCTTACAAAATTCCTTACTTAATTATTTTTTCAAATGTTTACTTCATATTAAAGACTAATTTGTCATAATTACTTTATTATCGCTTCCACGCCACAGGACCGGGACTCAAATCCCGGGCTGAGCAAGGTCGATTCAGCCTTTCATCCCTTCAGTGGGTCGATAAATGAGTACCAGGCTTGCTTGGGAACTGAACACTGGGGATTTAGCGTCAGACTGACCACTTGACCTAAACATCTGCACATGAACCCCAGCACCTAAGGTCACGTATACTGAGATAGGCACAGTAGGCATTGACCCTCATGGGCTGTCGCACCTTTGAGTTCAGTTCAGTTCAATTACTTTATTATTCGTGATATTCGAATTTAGATGAGGAGTGCATTGAATATCACACAAATAACTTCTAAGAAATAAGGTGTTTTTTTTTGTACTAGTCTTCATAGAATATTTTTTTATTTTAAATTGTTTAATTAATTGATTTAAATAATATTAAACGATATAACTTTCTTAAATAATTCTTAAATAACGTTTTATTTTCATTGATGTAAAATTTCATTCCACGAGGAAGAGACAGGGGTTCATGAGAGCGATCGTCTGTTCGAATAAAAAACATTTTTTTCAAGACGTTTTGTAACAAAGACCTCTCGAAACGCATGGAATATTGGAAATATTCAGTCAAGGACAAAAAAAAAAATTCTTAGTCTAGACCTAGTTAGAATGTACAGTTTTCAGACATATTCAGTTTTAGAAGTTTTTTAAAGCACCACTATGTTTCGAGATAGCTTTCCCTGGTGTTGTTTCCTCAAAGTGCCTTAAAGACCGTCTAAAAAAGGAACTCATATTTTTAGAATATTAGAAAGGGAAAGTCACTGATTCCAAAGAAAATTTTCGGTTTTGTATTGAATTCCATTTGAAAACGTTGAATTACTTGTAATATATGTAAATTTTGCTTTAAAAAAAACTTGTTTTAATCTATATAAATACCGTAAAATCCGGCGTATAACGCGTGCACCCATACTTTCATGCTACAATTTTTATTTTTTAGGTATATTCGCCGTATAACGCGCACACACTCGCTTTTTTTACGAAAAAACCTGAAAAGTAAGCATACACACACAATACTCTTATATTTTGAAGTAATTTATTCATGGTATTATACCAGACTTTTGAAAAAAAATAGTTTATTTCCAGAACTACAACCCTGTGTTAAAAAAAAAAAATGGCCTTTCTTTTAAAGAAACAGCATTTCAATCCATGTAAAAGTCTAATTTTTTCAAAATTCCTTTTTTTTCTCATTTTTAAAGCTATTATTTTCATAACCGGCGTATAACGCGCCCCCGTAATTTTCGAGCTTATTTTTAACCCTTTTTATAAGCTTCACTTTAAGTAACGGAATCTTTGAACTTAATTTTTACCCACTTTAAAAGATCACATTTATTTGAAATTTTGCTGACTTGTCCAGGATCAATGACAATACAATAATTTAATAATTTGTCGCATTGTTATTATCGGGATCATCAGGATTAATGATTTTCCACTTTCAGATCCCATCCTGCATCTGGCGACCAATTTTGGATCCCATTTTCAGATTTGGCGACTAAAAGATTAAGCTACAACTTAATTAGATTAACTATAAAAGTGTGTTTTTGAATTTTTTTAAACTATAATTTTGTTTGTGTTAAAAATGCACGTAGTACGCCGGATTTTGCGGTATAAAAAATATAATACACTTTATAAATCGTTGTGCACATAAGTGTGCTATTTATATTTTTGGAACATAATGAATCCCTTCAACGAAAAATGTTAAAAGTTATTGTACGTATTTCATTGCAGAATTATAAAAAAAAAAATAATTTTAGTATAAAAAGTATTCTAGTACCTTCGATAGCCACCTTCAAACAAATAAATATTAAGCCTTTATTTTCTTTATGATGAGAACTAGGGATACAGTTTCAGATTTGAATAAATGTCACGATATTCATTAAATATACTTCACTCGGTTATAACTTATACATTCAATTACCTAACATTAAATTTAGAATTCTATAAATTCACCATTTTTATTTTTGCATCTTCAAATAAAAATCCATTTGAAAGTATAATATCGAGAAAAAAATTCAAAACTTATTTGTGCAGGAAAAAAATGCAACGTTTTAACTAGAATTAGGGATATATTAAAATATATTATTCGCAAAATTGTGAAGTAAAAAAAAAACACTAAATAGCAGAGCAATTTTTATTTGTGTAAAACCTTCAAATTTAAATTAAAGATATCTTAATTTAGTAGTCGTTTGCACAAAAAAAAACACTTTTCCTGACAATTGCTTAAAAGAATAATATTGACAAAGAACACTTATATTTATATAAGGATATTTCAGAAAAAAATAATTACGAATAAATAACTTAATTTAAAAAATTATTACTGAATTAGCATTAAGAAAGTAACAAAATATATATATACTATCTTACAAGAAAAATATTAATGAAAAGAGTGATTGTAATATCTGCTCAAGAAATTTCATAAACAATCTTAGAGCATACAAAAAACTACCGATTTATAAACTAAATCAGAGGTTCCCAAACTTTTTTGTCTCATAGACCCCTAGCCGTGTTTTTCGGTTTGGGGTAGACCACTGCTTGCGTAATATTGAATTTTTTTCAATTTTATTTACTTAAATATGTTTGATAGTTGGTACAGAGCTACTTAATTTAAAAGATTGAAATTTCTAACTGTAGTGAAGCTTAAGAAATGCATGTTAATTAATTTAAAATTTAAGTGATACTTAAAATAACTGATTAAAAAATAAATGTTTATAATGATAGAGATGAATCTGGCGCTTCAATAACACATTTTCAACATTTGTCATCCATCTTGTCAGGTTTAACCCAAAATTTTCTCTGTTAGTAGTGTCCAGCCGACAACCGCGCTGAAACTCCTCACTAGAAAAAGCAATTAAAAACTTTCTCCAATACTCTATAATTCGAGATAAATAACAGGTATTGCTGACATCCGTTTCGAAACTTTACTTTAAGATCTCCGTTACTTCCTATTCCAATCAGTTCCTCTTGTAATATGACTGTTTGTTTCAATGTTACCATAGGAATTTATTGCCTTCTGTGGTAATTACCAAGTAAATACGTACTCAAACCCAGTTTCAAAATCTGAATAAAAGGAATTTTAATGTTGAACATAAGTTAAAACGTAATTTTCCTGGCAGATCAAATTGACAAACTAGGAAAATTCGCTACGTCCTACTCCTTTAGCTTAATTTTGGCAAGAAAAGCTAAAATGGTGGTTCTTGTTTTAATAAAATTTATGCTGTCCCATAACTGCAAATTAACCTCATTAAATTTAGTAAATAATTGTGTTAAATAGGTAAAATTTGGTTTCCATTTGGTTAAATTTTCCTTTAAAATTAAAATCGCGATCTAGTTTAATGAGAACAACTATCGTAAACCTCCATTTACACCTCATGGAACCCCAAACTATTTTCTTGCTGAAGGTCGTTCTTCTTGAAGGTCGTCCTGGTGGTCTACATGGAGCACTTTTGGAATAACTGAACTAAATCATAATACTTGATATTAAGCATAAATTTAAATGTTTCTATAATTGTTTAGGACTTAAGCAAATCCATGCTGTATCATTCCATAAATTTGCAGAAAACTTTGGTGATGTCTTAAAAGAGGGGGAGGGGGGGATTTTCAAAAAAAAAATTCACAAATTTTTTTAGTGAATTTTTTCTAAAACTTACTTGCTTCAGGAAGATTTAGTGTGTGTTTGTGGGAAATCGCCAATAATGCAGCAAATAATGGAAAACCTTTCCCACTTATGTTTATAAAACGATTACTGCATTTGACACAAAAGTAGGAGGGTTGCGGGGGTGCAATAAATTAAAAAAATTCCCTTTTTTTGTGTTATTGGAACTAAAGACATGATATTTGGCAAGCATGTTTCTGTTTCTTTTTTTCTGAATGGAGACTCGCTAAGAACGGATTTTGCAGAAATCTTCCTCCAATGGGAGATGCAGGAACGTTTTTGAGGGAAACTCCTGTGTTTTTGAACTACTATATCTACAGACTTGAAAATTGGCAAGCATATTTCTTTTGCCGAGTAAAAGTTAGCTAAAAGCACATATTTGAGACCAAAAAAAATTTAATTTTCCTTTTTAAAAATTCATTTTCTTTATTTTTAAATCAAGACATGAGAGCTGTATAAAATGTTTTTGAAATCTTAATACTAAGATTTAGATAGTAATAACTTTAAAAAAATATATAGAGCCATACATTATTATGAAATACCTAGCAAAGAACTGGGTAACGGTAAGTACTTTATAATTTTTTAAAGTAATTTAAGTTACTATATGCAATATAAAATCTACAGTTTTATTAAGCAATATAAAATTTATAATTTTTCTAAGCAATTTTGTAACACGCTCGCAAAAATTTTCGACTGTTAATTTTTTTAAAAATTTATTATAAGAACGCATTCAGATAGAACACGAATCGAATTCAGAATTCAACACATAAAGCAGCTTTTACGGACATTTTATTCGAGGTGTTTGACCTCAACAAAAGAAACAGAAATCTGTTATAAAATAAATAATATCGCAGTTTTAAATCGCCGAAACTGTGACTTAAATGTATCATAAGTCATCCCCAATGCGGTCTTGCGTGAATAGAACCTTGCGTGTGAGTTGGATTTTAAAATAAAAAGGACAATTTTTCTGCTTCGATTTTGAACTGAAAAGAATTCCCAGTCAGGATTGTTATTTCCGCAAGTGAATTTTGCATAAACTATAACACATTTACTTCGCCACGCAGCTTGGAGAGATTTGTTGATATCAAAAGCAAACGATTGCAGTTCAAAATGGCGTGTATGCTCTTTAATATCAAAATTCGAATTCAAAATCACTTCCACTTCGTTCAAAAACAATTTTTTTCTTCCTTTTTAAGTTTCTAGAAATGTCAATTTTATATATTCGCTAGAAATTTTGTGGTAAGGAGCTGCAATTTTTAGTATATTCTAAAGAATTATTTCTGTACACACAGAGAGAATAATAAATAGCTCCCAATTTTTTTCTCTGTATATTATTAGTTTAATATTTTCTTATAATTTACTTTAGTCGTTTGTATTTTTTCTAATTAAATATTTATGTGAAACTATTCAAATAACATACATAATTAAATTTTATATAGCATGTTCAATATATTATTTCAACTATTGACTCCCAGTAGGAAAATTAGAATTCTTCAGTCTGTTTGCAATTATTTCAGAAGTAAAAAAGATTTAGTTTCAATCATGACAAAGAAATAGAGGGGGGGGGATTCATATTGAAATACTTAAGTAAGCTAAGCCCAATTTTTGGAGAAATCGCGTAGAAATGGCTGTATTATTTAACATATGTAAATTTTGATATTTTTTAATTAAAAACTTGTAATCATTTCCAATAAGGACTATTTCAAAAACAGTTATACAAATCTACTTCTTTTCAGTTGAAAAATTAATGTAAGAAACTTTTGAAAAACACGTTAAGAATAAAGACTTTGTATGATAATTTCTTATCAGGAACAGGACTGACTATAAGTACATCTTACGAAATTTCAATGCAATTAAATTATTTTCAAAAAGATATTGTTAATTGAAATAATATTTAGAATTCCATAAAGTTATATGCTCCTAAGAACTTGCATAAATTGATTCGTAATCTATTTTTTGAAATCCTCATTCATAGTAATATTAAAAATCTCTACGCAATATTAAAAAAACTACTACACTAAGTTACATAAAATTTCAAATGTAAAATTTTGAATTATTATTTCTTTAACTTAATTTAATAGAAAAAAAGGAATTTTAAGCTTTAATGTTTGCCTTTGTTAAGCATATATTCTATCAGGTATTAAATGCATATATATTGTTTTTTTATTGATCGCCGAGCAAAATTAAAAACAGTTTTAAAATTTTATAACATTTTAAGTACGTTAACAAAATTGTTTTACAAGTTTCGATATTTGGGCGAAACTCCACACTTCAGTTTAATCAGATATTTCAACAACAAAAAAATAGTTTTAAAATACTTAAACAAAATGAAAATGAAGATTTAATTTATGCATATAATAAGAAATTATTGCCAAAATGTATGACAAAACTTTTAAACTAATAATTAATATGACTTCAAAAGCATAGAATAAAAAAAAAGAATGCGAACAAATTATTACACAATAAGATAATATGAGTTGATAGTGAAAATGTAAAAATCAGGGTGACGAACATATATTTTCAGTTCATACCTATACTACCAATAAATAGGAATGAACTCATGGTACTATGAAAGTCACGTGGTTTTTGCTGAGTTAAGCCTGACATGTTTCGTATTTGCTATTGTATTTGTAAATTCCACAAGCAAATACATGTTTAATAATTAGGCGACAATGTGCTAACATTAACAATCTAATAATATTTGATAAATTTTTTTTTCAAAAATAACTTAAATGTGCTATTAAACAGATTTTTTCTCTGTTTGTTAAACTATTAACAAATACAAAAATTACAAAGACATTTCATTGAAAGCAAGAGTTGGCAACAGTGAGGTAAGTGAACTGATTGGCTGAAAACACATAATTTCATTCGTGTGATCGTGACGCCACATGAATCGAGCCCATTGTCTGAGCTAACAGACAATCATATAACTTTTCCTTGTTCGAGTGATATGAATCATTGAGTGAATAAAAACTATAATAATAATTCACACATAACACACATCGTAAAAACCACAGTTCACCAATAGTTTCAAAAATTGTTCTATAAATCTATTAATTAGAAAATTCCAATTCCGTACAAGAATAGTTTAAAAGTAATAGTTCCAAATGCATAAGAGTCACGAAATATTAAGAAAAACTGTATTAAAAATATTTAACTTATTTAACATTTCTTGTGTAACGCTGAAAAATAGGTTCTTATATTTTTAAAGAAGGTGAAATCTTTCTCAGTTAGATGATCGTATTAAGTTACTTATAAAAAAAATCTACTCTCATGGAGTGAGTGAATATTAACGTCACACTGTTCAGCTACTCGAGGGCTTTTGGTGACGGACCTCGTCATTTTGAACCATGGTCAAGAGACGAGGACGACACCTGAGCTGGCACCCCTCTCCTACCTACCACACCAACGGCAGAACGTTTGAGCTCTCGACAGATTTAACGTGCATCGCTTCCCCACACGGCGGGTCTTTAGTGGTACTGGGCTCGAACTCGTGACATGCCAGCCACGATCCGATACCTTGACCACTCGGCTACCGCGGCCACGCTACTCTCATAGAAATCTGTATTCAAGAACACGAAAAGGTGGATCCTCAGATATTTAAAGAAAAACGTAGCTAGAATCCAAAAATTGACAATTTTGTGGTAGCAAATACCAGGATAAAAATTTTAGATAAAATTATATCATAACATCAAAGAAAATGTCAACCTGCATTGTGACGAAAGATAATTGTCCAAATAATTAAGACTCAAAATCCTCAGATTGGCGAGGATGTGAAGAGTTGGGCCTTTTTAACGAGGCTCAAAATTACCTAACTCTTTGGATATTTTTAACGTACTTTAAATCGAAAATAAATAGGGAAAGCGTTAAATAAAAAGAAATGAAAGGCACTTTAAAATGAGGAAAACACATACATTAAATAGGAATGTGATGAGAAATTTGCTTTTTTGGAATTAGAATCTTTACAATACGGTAAATAGCAGTAGTGTAATTTCTGTCTTTTTGTCAACAAATAAAATTCAAATTAATCTATTGACCTTGAGTTACTGAGGAAAATAGCATTCAATGAACGGAAGGGGGAGGAAGAGCTTTGCTATGGCAAGAATCGAATGCTTTTTTGTTGTTGCTCCATTCCGATCACCAAAAGTAAATTTTTCGTTTTTCACATTCATCTGTGCCCGAAATCCATTGCAAATTCTGCTTTGCGCAACTAATTCCTAGAGTGTTGCATAATATTTAGGTGGAAAAAAAAAATAAAGCTTATTCTCTTTAAGGTATCCCACTATTGCGACACCTTTCTTTTTTCTTTTCTTAAAATAACAGAGATATGGAAATTGTTTTTTGTGTCTTTTAGATTTATTTAGTTTATTTTAAGAAAAAAAAGGGTAAAATTAAGAAGATAAAAAGAAATTATAATTACTAAAATGGGAACAAATGGGTCAAAATTTACAAAAATTACATAAATGGGGCGCCCTCTGTACAAAAGTTTATGAACTAATTTTCAATTTTTTAATTCTGATGTGTTGCTATGCTATTCAGTTTTAAAATGATCATCAGGATAAGAGATATTTTAGTTTTTACAAAAACTAGAACACTTTATCTTAGTTATATGAAATTGCTTAACAGTGAAACTTAAAGCTTAACTTCAAATAACAGTGATTATATTCACATAAGGGACTGTAAGTTTTTTAATAAATCAGTGATTGATAAATCTGAAGGTTAAAACACTTCTACTATTACACAGAACATACATTAAAAATTCCAGCTAATTGCTCTTAAAAATTTTTGAGCAATTGCTGACCCTGTTTGAGTTTTTCGGAGCAAATACATTTCCAGTAAAATGCATTTTAAAGTTTGACATCTCGTTAAAAGTTATGGCATCTGCTTTACTTGTACTTTTTGTTCTAGAGAATGGAAAATAAAATAAACTTAAAATTTTTACAAAGTTCATACAGGACGGTCTATAAAATAAAATCATAAAAAAAAATTGTCAATTTTTGAAAAAAAAACACTAATTTAGATAGTCGGATACCTTAAGTACAAAGTGGGACAAACACTTAGTGCATTTTATTTTGAAAATTCAAATAATTTGTCAAAGAGAAACCGAATATTATTAACTGAGACTAAAATATACATATAAATCAATTTTTTAAACTTGCATTTCTTTGTCGTTTCAAAATTCTAAATGCACTTCCACATATCGGTAATGGTTCATAATATTAACAGTGTACGCATTTGATGATACAAAATGCAGAGGCAATGCATTTCCAAAATTGATTCTTCACACAAAACAGGAAGGAAGATGGCTGATTGCATACATTTTCCATTGTGAACCCCGTCCTTCCCTTGAAGTTGAGTAAGGGGAAGTTTAAACAGAGTGTATTTATTTTTAACAGCCACATTATAAAGAATTGAAATACTAATTTATTTTAGAGTTTCATTAAAGTTAAGTTAAAAGTATTCAATGTAGATTGAAAGATTGTACTCAATATTTCAATAATTTCCAAGTAATATTTCATCGGTACATAATAAACTATAAATTAAGAAAAACAAAAAAATTTATCTTTTAATTTTCTCATCGAACTTACAAAAATTCGAAAAACAAAATATTCAACCTCCACAAAAATAAAAAAGAGAGAGAATATTGTTGTACGTAGTAAATATACCCAACTCTCTCTTTTTTTTTTTACACGGTAGATACGCTCTTCAGAAAACCATGTAAAAAAAAACTTTGAAAAAATGCTAAATTTGGTAAATTTGGGGATATGTTCCACAATTGTGAAAAATGAAAAATCTCTAAGCATTTTCCCAATCAACCATGAAAAAAAAGTAATAATAAAATCCATGTACAAGCTTATAAAACAAACAATTTATTTTTATTGCAAAAGAATTAAAATTTGTGCAAAAAAAATTTTTAATTATTACACATAAAAGTTAAAATTAAAAAAAAATTAGGAATAAAATTACTAGCAACTATTTTTTGCTGCTTGATATCAAGTGTGCATATTTATTACGAACTGGATCAAAAATTCTATAGATGTGTCCGATATGTCTAGTAGAATTATCGGTTTTGATTTAAATGAAGAATTTCGCGCGTTCTTATTAACGGCCTCTGTTGGTTTTTGTTGTTGTTGTTACAAAGTCTGTGTTATTAGCGGCTGTTTTTTGTTTTTTTGGTTTCTCAAGTTGCTTATATAAATCTTAAAATCGTGCTACACAACACTTAAGATTATTTTGAAATTTTCATGCACGCTCTATGTCAAGTTTATTTATAAGAAAATGTACCATACTTGTAGCATATTCCGGTGCCCTAGGGCCTGGGTTCGAATCCCGGAGAAGGTATGTATGTTTGTAAATGTGTAGTGCCCCTTTGCGGCATGGGGGTATTTTAAACAGCCGTCGAGCCGCATGTCCTGTCTTGAGGTTGGTGGAAGGGGCAGAAAGGTGGGTGTGGTGTCAGACCGCCCCCAGGGTGTTATTCCTCAAAATTGGGGTGGAACCGAGTAAAATCGTTCTGTCACCTGTGTATGGTGCTACAAGCTACGGTTAACGACAGGCGCACAACTAGCCCTCTTGCCACGATAAATTTCGTGGGCTTTGATGTGATTACAGATCAGACGGCTTAAGTAACACTAACAACAGAATACTTTAAGAATTGAACTTCCACTTCGTTATTATCAACTTCTTTTTTCTATAAATTGTCAAAAATTCGAACAAATCGCCTTCAATCAAAAGGCACGAATCCCCAAATTTTTTTTGGAATTCGTGCTAGAACAAAACAAAACAAAACAAAAATCGTTAAATTCGTGTACCGTGTTATTTCAAAATCGTGTAAAAAAGAAGACCGTGGGAAAAAAAAGAGAGTTGGATTCGATGCCCTGCGTTTGATGCCACTGAAGACCCGTCGCGTAGAGTGCCAAAGCCCTCTCGTTAGCGTGGTACAGTAGTTTGGACAAGGGGTGCTAACTAAGGTGTCAACTTTGTCACTTCACTGAGGTTCAAAGCTACGAGGTCCATCACCAATAGCTCTGGTGTTGTGTGGACGTGAATAAGTCACTCCCTCCATAGTGTTCTGCTTAGCGCGCGTCACGACATTTTCAGTGTTCTAGCAAGTTGAGTAAATTGATTTCTACTGATTTATAAAGCTTTCATATTTCAATAGCATTTTTAAGTTTTGCAAGATCAAACGGATTAAAAACTCAACATTTAATGTACAATCAAAAAACCAAATTAAACTCCAGTGCTTCACAGCACGGAGGCTGATGAAAGTTGTAGTCTTTAAATCACAATCACGTGAGAATATTATATAGGAATTGGTAAACTACATGAGTTATTAGTTGGAGAAAAACTGAAGACGCAGTCATAGCATCTACCACACTCTTTCTACAGCTATTGGAACAAAGCGGTATTAAAATTTGTACTTGTAAATCCCTTTTGAAGAAATATCGAATTAATTATTGATTTATAAATTCAGTACCCAGTGTTTAATTAAATAAATTGAATATATAGTTTTAAATTAATAGATAAATTGATTGTTTAGCAAAGCATCTGTGTAAAGATGTTCCAACGATCCTGTTGTGGACGCGAAAGCCTAATGCTCAAGGTGACACTCGTGGCGGCGTGTCACGAGTTCGAACCTAGCACATTAAATCTGTCGAGGCTCACGTAGGCCTCGATAGATGTAGCCCGGCCACCACACCTCCACACCACCAACGGGCCTGAAGAGGCCCGTTGGTGTGATGTAGAAGTTAGGAGAGGAGGGTGACAGCTCAGGTGTGGTGCTCGTAAAATGACCAAGGCTCAAAATTACGGGGTCTATCTCCAATAGCCTTCTTGCAGCTTTATAGTGCGGTCGCGGTGGCCGAGTGGTCTAGGCATCGGATCGTGGCTGGAATGTCACGAGTTCGAGCCCAATACCACTGAAGACCCGCCGAGCGATGCACGTTAAATCTGTCGAGAGCTCAAACGCCCTCCCATTGGTGTGGTAGTTAGGAGAGGGTGGTGCCAGCTTAGGTGTCGTCCGCGTCACTTGACCATGATTCAAAATGACGCGGTCCGTCGCCAAAAGCCCTCGTGTAGCTGAACAGTGCGACGTTAATCTTGACTTATTCACTCACAGCTTTATAGTGTGGCGTAAATATAGCTCTAACTAACTAACAATTCTATTTTACTTTAATTGCATCTCATATGTACACGTGCCTCCATATTAAACCGACTTTCCCCATCAAATCTGATTTACAAGAATTTTTTCTTTATTCGTAAAATTCGTGGGTGGTATTCATTCTTGAAGAGAGAGTATCGCTGGTAATTTATGGTAAGCAAAATGAAACAAGGAAATCCGATAGTCGCATCTTTTCAAATAAACCAAATTAGAATATTGTAGAAAATTACAGAGATATTTTTTCACTTAAAACCTATAATTTGTATCACAGAGTCTTGGAACGGCCAAAATCAATTCGGAAAGAAAAAATTCGACATTTTTTATAAGTCTATCAAGCAGATTAAAAACTTTAAGAAGAGCAATATTCCAAAAGTATACACTGCAATCGAAATTGGTATAGAAACAATAAAGAAAAAAGAGAGAACAACTGATAAGATTTATTATTTATCGATACTCAAGTGACTGACTCTTTTCAGAATTATTGGGAGTGCATAATAACATTACAAGTGTCAGCTTTCGCTTTTACTTTGTTAATCCGACAATTACTTTTGCATTACTACGCATTATAAATTTTTTGAAGAATTAAGTACTCAGGCAACTCAATTAGGAGTTGAGCAATTATGAGTCACTGTTTTCATAATCCCACATAATAACAATTTTAACAACTATAAACGCAATTACTTAGAACACAATTTTCACAGCTGTGTAGAAAAATACACAAAGCCTTTCAAATGAAGTTGAGAAAATTTAATCTACATTTAACAGTTTAAAAGAGTTAAGGTCTGTGAGTCATGCTTTTGTGCATCTAACTTACTTAGTAATATTGAAATGACCGATATTACCATTGAGTCGATGCGATGCCAGGCGCCTCTAAGTATCGTGCGTCGAGTCAGACTCGGAGGGGGCGGTATTCTGTCTCAGTTATGGGTGGGGGGCTTTTGCGGCGACTCTTCGCAATGAGCTTGAATCAGACAATAACTATGCGACTCGGACGTTTTAAATCGTTTTGTCTTTAGCATGAGTTTACGTAATTAAATTAGGAATATTAAAATAGAGTCTTTTACGTGCTTCCCTAGGCTCATTATTAAGTACAGTTATTAAAAGTATGCACCACCAACTACCCAATCACAGACTATCTGATTTTGAACAGCGAATTCTAGCAAAATCTTTGTTATCTAAAGCTCGCTAAATGAGCTAAATTCTTGACGGTCATATCATAAATACAACAGAGTGTTTTCCACTGAATTCAAAACTGATATTAGACGTGTTTTACTTCTAAAATTTAAATAAAATTTCAGATTTGGTCATTGGGTAAATATGTTGAAATGTTAAGATTCTTCAAGAAGATTTTCAAAAGGAAAAAGAAATCTTATAGAAAACGTACTTTTAAATCAAGTACATTTTTTATTTACCTACGCGCATATTATTGTTTACAAGTGTATAATTTTTAAAAGAATCTGCGAAAAGCAAAAGTGGGCGAAATGTATGAACTGATTGCCTGGAAAAAAACCCGATTGTATTTATGTGACTATGACGTCACATGCATTTAGTCCCATTGGCAATATATCGAAATAATTCTGTATCATAAATGTTTCTAAGTTGGACTCAAGAAGAATTTTTAAGTAACAATTTTTTTTATCAAAAATCTTTTCAGTTTCGGTTAGTTTTAAAAAGTCTGCAAAAAAAAAAAAATTATACGAATATATTTAATACACTATAAACGGATGCGTTGCATATTTTTACCATTAAATTAAATAGGTATTTTATCTCTGAAATTGGTATTGATAAAATTCTTCGAAGGAAAAGGAATTATTTTGAAGTTTTTTATGTCGCAAATAAACATTTTAAATGGAGTTTCCATTGAATTGAGAACTTCATAAAAAAAAAACTTTAAATCCAACAACCATATATAAATAATTGGAGAGTGTTAGGAAGAGTATATGGATAATACAGCGATTGCTCACAAGCAATTGTGAATTTAAAAAATATAGTACTTTAATATTACGTTACTAGAGACGTTACCCACCCTCTTCGCTGGGTATTTCATGATGTTGTATGACTATACATTGTGTTTTTTATGTTATAGATAACTAAATCCTAGCATTAAGTATTCGATTGTATTGAAAAACTTTTTTACAGCCCTTGCCTCTTGATTTTAAAAAAATCAGGGCTTGAATTTCTAAAACAGAAGCATATTTATCATTTACGCCTATGTAATCGCCTCTTGGGAGTCGATTTCCTTCAAAACCCATTCTTTGCAGATCTTTATTTAACAATAGAAACATGATGCCAAATTCCAAGTCTGTAGGTCTAATAGTTGAAGAACGGATATATTTTTCTCTACATAACCCCGGCATAACACTCCTTGGCAATCGATTTTCGCAAACCTTTTTCTTAGCGGACCTCTATTGAAAAACAAGTATGCTAAATTTCAAGTCTAATAGTTCCGGAGATCTGGCAATGAGTGAGTCACTTCCTTCCTATACAAGTATATATAGATATCAAGTAATAAGAACAATTAGCTTAAAAATGTGCAGCTTAGAGTCAATTGCGCACTTTTTTGTGATACTATTTTTAAAATTTCAAAAATAGAAGTGTATAGTCCGTTTTGTAAATGTTATATGAATATTTCTTTTAAAAAGTAAAATAATTTCTTTTTAACACCCTTTTATAAGTTTCACTTGTATGTAACGGAATTTTGAACTCAATTTTTACCCACTTTAAAAGGTCAGATTAATTCGAAATTTTGCTCACTTGTCCAGGACCGATGACAATACAATAATGTAATAATTTTATTCCATTGTCCTGATCAGGATTAACCATTTCCCGCACCTGGCGACTCATTCCATATTTGACGACTAAGCTATTAAGTTACAACTTAGTTCGATTAACTATAAAAGGGTGTTTTTTAGTTTTTTTTAAAACTATAATTTATTATTTAATGTTTCGATTCCTTCAAAAGTATAATTTGATGGCATTAAGAATTGTTTGATCACGATTTGTGACGGACCCTTGTAATTTAAATACAATGGTACATCAAAATCAATACGTCAACCATCTTTACATGGTTTTTGGAAAAGGCGAGTTCTGAACCCACAACCCTACGATTACTCTATTGCTCCATCAACCAGGTTACTGCGGTCCGATTTTATTGGGAATTAATTGTTTATTCATATTTCGCAGGATGATCTTAGAAAAATCGGGATTCAAACTCGTTGCTAGACTTGAGCATCGCCGACCTCGAAGTGAGTGAGTGTTTATTAACGACACGTATGTGTGTGTGTGAAACAACTCAAAGGCTATAGACGATGGATCTCGCAATTTTGAACCTCAGCCAAGTGACGAGGATGACACCTGAGCGGGCACCCTCTTCTCCGCGCTCCCACATCACGCCAATGGCAGACCTCGAAGCTCACGATCTTGATCACTGCCCCACCATGGTTTCTTCTGTTTGATTGATGTGGCCGCGGTGGGGACTGGTGGTTACAGTCACAAACTCGTGACCTGAGTGTCGCGGGTTCAAATCCTGGTGCCACTGAAAACTCGCCACGTAGAAGTGGTCGATGTCCGTTAAAGCTGTTGTGGCTGGATGTACTTCCGTTGATGTGGGTAGGTAGTTAGTTGAGGTGGTTCCAGCTCAGGTGTTGCTCTCGTTACCTGACCGAGGTTCAAAATTACGTTGCCAATCGTCCTCGTGTTGATTTATAGTGTGATGCAAATAAAACTCTCACTCTGTTTGTTTGATTGATCATGATCGTCAAATTTCGAACTATTTGAAAGATATTGGCGACGGTTCTCATAGTTTTGAACCACATTCAAGGGACAAGGATGACACCTAAGGCTTCTTCTTTTTTTCCCGAATGAAGGCTTAAGCTGCCTTACATGTTGAATTCATAAAAGTCAAAATCATAGTGTTGTGTAGAATTCCAGGTATTTCTTTCGACATTTGACATTGTTTGGAAATTCAGAAGTGCATCCATTTCTGTTTGTCGTATTTCTCCAAAATGACCCCAGAAAATACTTATTTTCGAAGGATAACTAAAAGAAAGCGCTTTTGAACGGTGTTTTATGGGAACACTGCCAGAAAATCTGAACATTATTTATTCATCCTGTTTAGAATGCAGATTAACAACTGATGCGAATTCGAGATTATAAGAATCCATTCGGCGTGTGACGTCGAGAAAGGACTTAAAAGAAAAGCGTGAAATTCTCACCTGCCCTTCGAAGAAATATTTTCGAAATGGAAGGCAGGGTTTTCGAACTTTCATCCGAGCAGAAAAGCTTTGGGAAGGGATGCCAGAATCAAAAATGTATTTGAACAGAGACAGCTGAGGAGACACGACGACCAGCGTATTTCATAATCGTAATTCAAACTGAATTCGCTTATGTATGCATGAATTCCTAAACGACCTTTTCGCAAAATCAAAGATAGACCGAAGAAAGCGTTGAAAAACTTCGCGAGTGAGGCGAAAATATAAAATGTATGTTTTACACAATTAAATGCTGTTAAAACCTGGGCGTGAGTTTTCTGTCTTTTTATCAAGTGTTTCATATGGAACCAAAAATATGAACAAAAAATACGCATGTTTCAAGTATTGCTGATTTAAAACTATTTGCAAAATAGTTCTGAGCTTTTTAAAACTTTTTTTTTTGCTAACATTTGTTAATCAGATGTCGGAGTAAGAAATAAACAATTCTAATTATTAAGTCACTCCATTTAATTATCCATCCATCTATGCATAGTAATTTTATAATAGTTAAGCTACAAAAAACATTTGAACTATAATTCTCTACTTCCACACCTCGTCAGGATTCACCTTGATGGATGTTTATTAACGTCACACATCAAAGCAACAACGTCGATTATTGGTGACGGACCTCATAATTTTGAACCATGGTCAAATGACGAGGATGATATCTGAACTAGCTCTCCCTTCACACTCTCCAAGCTCTCATACCACTCCAAAGCGAGAGCTTTGAATCTCTATAGCAAATCTTTAATCGCACCAGGACACAAATTCATAACGCGGCGGAAAAGTCGCTGTCCACGAGTTCACGATCTCTTCAATACTACAGCTACATTAGAACGACTGAAAAAAGTTAAGTACAGTAGAACGTCGTTCATCCGAATCAATTGGGACCGAACACCATTTGGATACGCGATTGTTCGGATAACCGAAAACCGAATGCGATCCATGCAGTATATGATACTGGACACTAAACAAATATTGAAAACGGTTACAGGCGGGAAACGTGCTTGAAGAAAAAGCAAAATAGGTGCAAAACGTCGCCATTTTACCTTCATTGGGGAAAATAATCACTTATTTTTCGCTGTACCATTGTACATCGTTTTTCAATGCAAGGTCTCTGATTCTCTTCAGCAGCAGCAGTTGAGTAGGACAGCACTCTGATTGTCGTTCGTACCACTCCATAGCTGTCTCTAACGCAGAAATGCGTCAGCATGTGCTATTTTCGTTGTTGTTGTCCTCGTGTTCATCCGTTTCATCGTCGACAGGGTCGGATTCTTTTTGCACGGAAGTCACAAACTCGTCATCATTTAGCATTTGAAATCCACAGTCTTCTGCATCGCATGCCATCCAGGTTTCTACATCAACAAAACTCAGTAAAAGAGCACGTATACGCCCCCTCACTTGGAAACAAACTGACCTAATATTCCGCGCAGATGTTTACCAAATCACGCAGCTGAAATTCCCCAAATATCCCTCACCTTGGGGTTTCCCGTCACTTTTGGCCTCACAGGAAACAAATGTTGAGCATTGCACTGTTCGAAAAAGGATCCGGACTTTGGTTCGGATATTTGACGCTCCGGGTAATAAACGTTCGGATAAACGACGTTCTACTGTAATAGCTAATTGTAATAAGAAGATTGTTTAGATGATTGTAACAAGGATCGTGTCATGTATGAATATATCTAAACTGAAAAGAAAAAGGTCAAACTAAGATCGATTGTTTTAGTTTGTCATTAATTTAGAATTCTTACAATTACAAATAAGTGGACGTGATCTGAAATACTTTTTAAAAAAAGCTTAGATATCCATCAAGATTTAAAAAAACCTATTTGTGCCTTAAAAAATTCTCGTTAGCGTGGCTCAAGAGATTTAAAATTGAGTTCAAAGATCCTTAATTTTGAATCAATAGGATAATTTCACGCGTGTGTGTGACTTCATTTTCACTTAACTACAATCACATGTTTCAGCCAATCAGCTCAGGCATTTCGCTGCTGCCAGCTTTTGCTCTTTTTGCATAAACTTTCTTTTCAAAAGAACATATCTGTGAACAATAACAACGAATACTGATAAACAAAATGTATTTGATTTAAAAATAACCGTATAATATGAGTTTGTCTTTTTATAATTTTGAAAAACTTTTGAGGTATCATAATGCTTTAACATCTTTACCCAATGATGAAATTTGACATTGTATCTACATTTTACCAGAAAAACAAGTACGTCTAACACCAGTGTTTTAATTCAATGGATACACGAGACTTCATCATGTCCATCATGAATTTAACCCATTGGAAATCACTTATCCACCTTAGAAAAGTTCATATATGGCGCGAAAGAAAATGTACAGAATTGTTTGAAATTTAATTTAGGGGGGGGGGGTAAGGACTCGAATTGACGACTATTTGGCGTCGACCCCGAAAGTAAAACCCATAGCAACCACTTCCATTCACTGATAAAAATGTGTAGCTCTTAACATGTGTCATTCAATTCCAATTCCCAAGCATAGATACGGTAAAATCTTGAAGATAAAATGCCTTTCCCTTGTAATCGTTCCGGGTCTTGATTTTTCGAAGAAAGAAAAATCTTCGATAAAATTGCTTTCTCAGCACCGTGAAATCGAAAACAGGATTACGATAATCCACCCTCAACATTGATATCTTTTATCTTTAAAGTCCCAGTGACCTTAAATGCATTTATTTAAATTAATTACGATAAATGTGGAAACTTATCAAATTATATTTCGCCTTGAACTTTGTAACGGTGGTTAGACACACTTTGCTTTGCCTACTATTTCTTGAAGTTGTGTGTCCAGTCGTCGCGGTTCAACTGTTTTCCACTGAGGGAACAGAGAGCATAATAGGAAATCATAAATAGAAAAATATTTGATTCTGTTGATCTCTTTTGGATACTTGTAAACAAATATTCTTTTATTAGGGTTATAGACATGAAATCTCTTTTCTGAAGAATTGATTCTAAGTCACACAATGAATAAAATGTTCAAAAGATTCTTAACATTTTCCTTTTTATTCCAGGGATTGTTTTTCTCAAACCAAAAACCATGGATCCAGTGGCATAACGGAGAATATTAGCCCACCCAATTACAAAGTCAGGTTCAGGGCCCTAAGCCGTATTTTACAAAGGAAACGTGCTGTGTGTCTTTCAGGTTTTGGGCTCCCTAGAATCCTAGACCCTTCCCCAGCGAAGTGGGGGGGGGGGGTGTACGTTACGTCACCGCATGGATGCCTTCTCAGATATCTCATTTCATAAACGGCCGAGGTAACTTGGGTGATCATGGTCACGAGCTGGGGCCTACGTCTCGTGTGCGTGCATGCATGTGTACGTGAGCGCGCGTGCATGTGTACGTGTGCGTGTGTGTGAGTTCGAGCACAAGTGCAACTGAACAGCCACCATGCAGAGGGGCTAATGCAAGTTAAATTTGTCGTATGTCAAATTCCTTACGTTGACGTGATGTGGTATTCTGAAGAAGAAGTGTCAGATCAAGTGTCGTATGTTCCACTCGCCTTGATTGAAAATTACAAAATCCGTCGCCAGGAGCCTCAAATTGCTTTAAGAGAGAGAGAGAGAAGAGAGAGAGAGAGAGAGAGTGTGACGTAAATAAACACCCACTCGCTCTTCGGATTTCCACACCAAACCATGAAAGGAAGCGTTAGTTTACTAAGCAGTTATCTTCAATATTTAGCTGTGGCAGCGGTAACCAAGTGGTATTGGCCGTGAACAGAATCGCAGGTTCGGGATCTTCTACCCTCCCTGTAGAGGAACTGATACAAGGTAACTCTATGTTGCCACTGAAGACCCGCCGTGTAGAGGGGGTCGATGATCATTAAATTTATTGAGGCTCATGTCCTCCCGTTGGAGTGATGTATAGTTAGGAATGGAGAGGACGGTAGCTCTCACTTGATGGAGATTCAAAATTACGAGGTCCATCGCCAACAGCCCTTGCGTTGCCTTATAGTGCGACGTTAATATAACTCTCAGGCGGTAACTCCATCGAGGCTTAAGATCCTTCCGTTGGTGTGGTGAAGAAACTTAGGGGTGGCAACTTTGAGTTTGCTCTCGGCATTTGACATTGGCTCAACATTACGAGGTCCTTTGCCAACAGCACTCGTGGTGCTTCAGAATGACGTAAATTAAAAACAAAGCATTATATTACAATTTTGGTGGAGTTTAATACGATATTACACAGCCAGTAACTACATTTTTTTGTTGTTGATAAAACTGAATTTTAGTGATTGATTGAGATAGTACAAGGAACTGCTGTCTTTCGATTGCAACTCATTCTAATTAACAGACTGGATCCTGATTAAGTATAAATCGGATATTTTCGTGTATTTAATTCAAAATACGTTTGTTATTTAATTTAGTCGAAGTCACAGGATTTTTTCCCTTTTATTTAATACATGTAGTTTTATTTCTGTGTATCGCCAGTTGAATATTTGGTTGAAATTATTGACTGTAAAACTGCTTTAGCAATGTAGGTGACATCTTTATACTGTACAACGTCAAGGGTAAAAGACACCCTGATCCGGTTCTTAACTTTCCCATCACACCATCTAAGGATTTTGAGACGGATCTATACGCGGTCCCACTAATTCCTTTCTTATCTCCTTTAAGAAAAATATTTAATTCAACCAACTTTCATCGAGTAAGCAAACGTGATTTTTGTAAATGAGGTATATTATATAACTTCGGTTTTCGCGAGTTGGCAGGGGGAAGCGAGTTGTTGACTACGTTGTTGTTGACACGCTGAAGTTGATACGTTGGATGTGTGCAAATAGGAGTTATCATAAGTTTGAGAATTAGTTGTTAGTGAAAGATTGAAAAGCAGTGGAATTAGTTAAAGATTACAGAGCGTGAGCCAACGTCATTTGATCAAGCCGAAGAGAGTGCCTAGAAGTTTCCAGTGTAGGATCCGATGCATTAAAGGTTCAGGTACTGTGCATTTGATTAAGTAGAAGCTAGTTATTAGTGTGCGATGCAGTTGCGATTGAGCGTATTTAAGCTGTCTTAGATTCAGTTGAGTGTCTGTAGTAGTATCCCCGTGTTATAGAATCTCCCTTCCGCACTCTACTATAAATCATAAACCTTAATTAGAATTGTATTGTGTCTGCTGTTAATAAGAACTAATAAATTAATTAGATTGGAAATCACGCCTGTGGATGATTCTGTTCCTCCTACATATCTAGCCGGGTTTACAGGTAGACAAGAGGGTTCCGAGGTAAGAGGGAACCGAACGTTATCACAATTTTAATGCTCAATTCAGTCTAAAATGCAGCAACTCCCATTATTCCAAACAATGAAGAATAATCGCCACTCCCTCTCCTATAACTGGGCGTGTCGTGGGTTTGAGTCCTGGTGCCACTGAAGACCCACCGTGTGCAGGGAGGGTTGATGTACGTTTAATCTGTAGAGCTAAAAATCCTCCCGTTAGTGTGGTGTGGAAGAAGTGCATTGTCTTATTCTTCATTTGACCATGGCTCAAAATTAAGAGGTCCGTCGCCAATACTCCTCGTGTTACTTCACACTCACACACATTGCGACGTTAAAACAACTCTCACTCTCCTATAACTGTAAAATCAATTTGGAGGAGTCGCATAAAGGAGAATTTATTTTCGGTAAAACTGTGACTCGAAAGTACTTCCTACTAATAAAAGTATGAAAATTGCACTCATAAGAAATCACGAAAAGCAAAAAAAAAAAAAAAAGAATAACTGAAAGTGAACATATTTTCAGGAATGAAGGAAAGTTTAAACCGAAGAGGAGGAACTTATTTTACAGTGCAATCATCTCCAACGTACGAATCTCATTTCACGTTCCCATATAATTCGGTGACTTTAATAAGATAATGATTGAATTATAGTGCGGCTGTTTCTGCAGAAATTAAAATGGTTAGGAGGAAGAGGGAAAGAATAAGGTCCGCAGTGACGAGAGGAGGAAATGAGTCACGTGTGTAAAACACAAAAATTATATTTCATTATTTTTCCTCGGGAGAATTCGTGCATTTCTCTTTATTGGAGAGTTGAAGAGAAATTTCATAAGTGACGCGATATTTTATTAAATTTTCTCCCCTTCATATAAAAATCAACTTATCTTTATACAAAGATAAATTGATTTTGTTATGTATATGCTTGTATATAGAATATTCAAATATTCAAATAGAAAATTCAAATTCCAAAAGTTTCTCCTTAAGTATAAAAAAACTTATAATTAATTATATATTAATTTTTTTTTATACTTTAAGTTATTATCCATAAAAAGTGTAATTTTTTTTTTTTTTTCGAAAAGGTATTTAAAAAACAACAGGAATAAAATTCTTATTATACGGTGAAGAAAGTCATATCCCTGCTTTGCAATAAATACAATACATATTTTTTTAAGGCTTATATAGGAAAATCCCTTTAATAATGGTTCCCAAGCGTTAATTAAGCCTCACTATAAAGTAATACAAGGGACAACACTATTGGCAATGGACCTCGTAAATTTAAACTATGGCCAAACACGAGAACCACATCAGAGTTGGCACCCCCTCTTTAAGCCACCACACGACGCCAAAGGGCAATAACACGAGGGATCGAACTCATAACACACCGACTACGAGTCAGACTGTAACTACTAGGCTATTGTGGCAAAAACGGCTGTCATGCGAATGGTTATTTTATATTATTATTCAGCGGCATAACAGAGAATATTAGAGGCCCCCTGCAAAGTCAGATTTTGAACCCCAAACCGTACTTAGCGTCAGTCAGGCCTTGCCCCCCCCCCTCCACGATGCGGGGGCTGCAGGGTGTACTTAGGTAATTGTTATTATCTTGGGAACTGGTAATAGCCGATAACTTAGATTTTAGAAAACACACGAAAGGCCTATTTGTAACGAAACAGCAACAATTTATTGCTAAATCATTATTTTTCAGTTAAACATGATTATTTTCTTATGTCAAAACAATGGAGAGAGAGAGAGAGAGAGAATGATTGTTTTCGTTTAAAAACAACTTTGTCATATATTTAAAAAGAAATTGAAAAAAAAATTGCTTTCAAGCATGATAAATACTATTATTCGTCTTCACGTGCTGCTTTATTTAATTGAACTATTTGTACAAGTCGTAATCTGCACGAGGATCATTGGCAATGGATATCCTAATATTGAATTTCGACCAAATGGCGAGAACAACACTTGAATTGATGACCATACTTGTGACGCATCTATACGCGACCTCCTACTAACAATCCTCTTGGATATTCTTTGGGACCAGCAAAATTTACCAATCTTCTCCTAAGAGGGAAACGTGATATGCAAAATAAGTTTATTTTCATAATTCTTGTTCGCAAGTTAAGAAGGTTAGTGAGTTGAAGTGAAGAGAATAGATAACAGAAAGTTAGAAGTTTAGTTAACTAGAGGTGACAAGATAGATACAAGGTGAAGATTACCGTAAGTGGTTGAAAAGTTCTTGTGAAAGATTTAAGAAAGGAGTTGTCATCGATAAATTATATTGATTAGAAGACTGCCTAAGTTCAGGTACTGTCACCTTCCTATTACGTTGATATTTAAAGTATTAAAGTCGTTAAGTGGCCATTTAGTATATATCTACTGTGTAAAGTAATATTAGGGAAGAAACATTATCATAAAGGGGTTATTTAATGTATTCTCCCCAAACGCGAATCTCGTCTCTTCCCTCTGTTGTATGACTGGATCATCCTATTTATAGTGCTAAATTGATTTTCGTTTGAGTTGATTAAAGTGCTAAATAAAATAATTGGAAATTATATCATGTCGAAACATCCTTCACTTCCGTCCACACCTTTAGCTGGGTTACAGGGCAGAAGGGAAGTAGGTTCGTTTCATACTCTCCAAATTACTTCTACACACTAACGATAGGACTTTGAGGCTTGACAGGTTTAACGTTCATCAGTCACAACTGGACAGTGCTGGCCACGAGTCAGTGACCATGACCACTCGGATACCACGATCAACTTGTTGATTAAAGTTGATTTGATTTTCGCAAATTGTTATTACAATAAAAAACAATAGTTGTTGGTGTATTAACTTTTCAATATTTCTAAAGGTGTTGAAATAAAGACTACGTCCTAATCTGACGCTGAACAAGCTTTGGGATCTGAGAAATACAAAACAAAAAGTAGAAAGAGAAAATATAGGTTGACAAACAGTCAAAATCCTGTCAAAAGCGTTAAACCAACAGCAGCTGTCTCGAACTTGATTGTTCCAGCGCGCATGTCAAAGAACTGCTTCCACACTTTACCATGAAGAGAACAGGATCCTTTTTTTAATTTTATGTAAATAGAACTCTCTTCCCTGCCGCACCTTCACGCGAATAATATGCATCTAAGCAACGGTGCTCCTAAAAATTAATAATGTTATGGCGCAAGAACTTTTTTACTGCATCATATAAAAATCATTTGAGGTAATGTAAAAAAAAAGGAATATATATATATATATATATATATATATATATATAATTTTTTTTCTATCTGTGTATTTATAAATTTCTATTTTAGAAAACTCGCATTTATTGATTGGTTTGAGTCGTTAATTTCTTCGTGTGACATATTGTGTCTAACACATATGTAAAAATCATTCAAATAACAAAATAAAATTTATAAAGCCTGAATTTAAAATGAAGAATCGCAGAAATTTTAGCATGAATTTTGAACATCAAGCAGACAATAAGGAATTTGGGAGAACACATATCAGTTTATCATCTCATCATTATTAATATATTAAAAAAATAAGCTTGTATAATATTAAAAACAAGTAACATATTAAAACATCATGGAATGTTTATGAAATATCTTTTTTAAATACATATAAATCATCTTTATTATACAAAAATATTTTAAGAATTTTCTTACTGTTTTTAAGTATACACGAAAATATTACCCGTGCACATATTAGTTTGATTATAGAAAAATTTTAAAGCATAAGTGTGTATGTGTTTACATATATTTATATGCATACCGGGAGGGGGGGGGGAGATCATGTGGAGAAAATATTTATTATTGATCTTAACCTATCTATGCATCTATGCAATCAAGGTGTTTCCATGGTATGGAGATCAGGAGAAAATTAATTTAAAAAAAAAACAATTTTAAAATATTTAATATTGCCACAAAAGAGTTTAATTTTCGGAAAAAAATGGAAAAAGACTTATTTTTGGTTAGATGATCTAAGCTTCAAAATAAAATTATTTTTCTGCAAAATGAACAATAAAAAAGGATGATTGTTGATCAGTGAGTTCTGCGTAATGATTAGTACAGTGTGGATTTTGCAACATTTCATAATCCCAGCTCTCTCTCTCTCCCCGCAGCGTCGAATCACTCCGATTCAAGCTGTTTTCCGTCTTCCGCTCCAGCGTGCACTGTTATTTCGACAATAGATTCTTTTTTTAATTTCATACTAAAAAGAAGTTGTTATATGTAACCTTTTTTTTTTATTTGTGGCTATTTAACAGGTCATAAATTTTAAAAAAATTACTAAATTACATGCTTTTCTTTAATGAAAATTACTTTGACTTTTACCATCACAAAAGCTCACATACGTAAACTTCATTCCCTTGTGTGGCTGTATTTAACATAAAATTAGTTTTTTTTTAAATTTTATTTCCCCTTAATTTGTATGCCAGAAGACATCTTTTCTGCATAGGTAGGTTTTGAAAATATGAATAACTTTTTGATCCAACCTCTCTAATGCACACACGCACATATATATTCTAGCAAATTCTCTAATATACTGGAATGCATAACCAGTACATTCGAAATTATATTAACTTGGGGAGATTTATTTAATATTTTAGTAAATGTAGAAATGATGTCTTACGCTAGGTCAAACAATTGTTGCATCACAATTTTTATTTCATATATATTGCAATGATGCATTATTTGTTCACACATATTATGCACTAAAAAAAAGTGTTTTTACGCGTTATAATTTTCACAAAATCAAGTTTTTTAAGAAAATATATAAGCCAACTCTTCATTTAACTTCAGTTTTCTTAATCAGTATTGTAAAATTTAATGATTATAGAGTTGTGCAAAACAAATTCTAAATTATTTTATTCTATTTTATATTTACAAAGAGAAAAGAAACCACTCCAAATTTCTTACTTTTCCTTTTTATAAAGATTTTTTTCTTCTTCTTTTGCATTTGCATTTGTTGATACATTGACAATTTAACTCTTTAAAACCAAAGTTCATCGGGGATGAAAAGCGCTAACTATTAGAATTAAAAATTTATAAGAAGAAAAGTCCAAAATTCTAACTTACCATTTTAGAATCCCAGCTACACAAACAAACTTGCACCAAATTCCCGAACATGAGCACTATAAATCCATAGGTGAGAGAAAGAATAAAAAACTATAAATAAACCCCCTCTCTAATTCACCATCGCCACCACGCGCTCTTCCCCATGCTTCGGCATCGAATGAAAGCAGACGATTTTTTACTCCTCAGCCTAGGAACCTCTCCGCTCCATTTCCCTGCTCGGAGCGGAAGCGGCAGAATTAGTCAGGACGTAGCGGTTTATTATTTGTTGCTTTTGTTTCTGCTGGATGACATGAGACCGGAAGTTGGACGCGCGTGCGATTCCTTATTCCACTTGTGTTCGAATTTTTGCACGAGCTCCTACCTGCGTCAGTAGACAAACTGTCTCGAGCGATGACAAACGGCGTCGCTTCACCATTTTTTCCCTCACCCCGTTTCTTGGAACGTCATGTGATTCAGAACGAGGAGAGTTGATTTGGCAATCGGCTTACCAATGGAGCAAAACAAATAACACTTTCTGCAGTTATTTCCCTCTTTTCGAGTAGAGGAAGAGGGAAAAATAGCATTTCTTCAAAATACACAATGAGTGATTTTTCGCGAAGCTTACGTTTCTGCTTTTGTCTGTGTCTGCATAACAATCCTTTAAATCTCGTTAAAATTAATGAATGCATAATTTTTCTTCA
This sequence comes from Trichonephila clavata, assembly GCA_019973975.1. NCBI lineage: Eukaryota > Metazoa > Arthropoda > Arachnida > Araneae > Nephilidae > Trichonephila > Trichonephila clavata. The sequence goes on from BMAO01012243.1 coordinate 59,420, forward strand.
TATGACCACGCTACGACTGTTCTATTTGCAGTAATAAGATTCTCTGAAGTAAAAGCTCTCGTCCACAATAATTTTTAAAAATTCCCTATAAAGTGAATTGATTCTTTCTCTGTTTATTGAATTCCCACTTCGAAGCAGCTTGAAGACAACTGGCGATGAACCTCATAATTTTGAACCCTTGTAAGTGAGAGGATGACATCTAAGCTTGCACCTCACGCTTCAAACTTCCACAGAAATATGGTGGCCTCGGTAGCCTAGGGGTTAAGGTCACGAACTCGTGGTTGGCGTGTCATGAGTTCGAGCCCCAATGTCACTGAAGACCCGTCGTGTAGAGAAGCTAATGCAAGTTAAATCAGAGGTATAAAGTCCTCCCATTGGCGTGGTGTGGCAGTTTGAAGAAGAGGTTGCCAGCTCAGATGTCGTATTCGTCACTTAACCGTAGTTCAAAATTACGAGGTCCGTTGCCAATTGTCCTCGTGTTGCTTTGTAGAGTGTCGTTAATATAACTCCCTATCTCATCCACAATCCTTTTTAAAAATTTGCCGTATTTTTTTAGTCTGAAGTGAATTGATTCATTATTTGTTTGTTGACATCACGCTTCGTAGCATCTCTTAAGTTGGAGATCCTAATTCTGATCTATTGTCAAATGACGAGCTTGCACCACACACTCCAAACTTCCACACAAAGCCAATGGGAGTGAGTCAGAGTGAAATTAACGTCGCACTCCAAAGCAACACATCGACTATTGGCGGCGACCTCGTCATTCTGAACTTTGGTCAAGTGACGGGGACGACACATGAGCTGGAAACACCATTTCCTAATTGCCACACCACACCAACAGAAAGACATCAGCCCTCTCTAAAGGGCGGGTCTTCAGTGGCACGTGGACTAGAACCCACTACACGCCGGCCACGAGTTCGTGACCATAACCACTAGGCTACCGTAGTCACCCACGCCAACGTGATACTCGACAGATTTACCATGCATCAACCCCTCTACACGATGGGTCTTTAATGACACCACAACTCGAAACACCGTTGGACAATATCTCGCAATTATGACCACTCGGTGTGGCCGCGGTAGCCAAGTGGTCTAGGCATCGTATCATGGCTAGCGTGTCATTAGTTCGATCCCAATACCACTGAAGACCCGCCAAGCGATGCACGTTAAATCTGTTGAGAGCTCAAACACCCTCCCATTGGTGTGGTGTGATAGTTAGGAGAGGGGGTGCCAACTCAGGTGTCGTCCGCGTCACTTGACCATGGTTCAAAATTACACGGACCGTCGCCAAAAGCCCTTGTGTAGCTGAATAGCGCGACGTTAATATTCACTCACTCACTCATGACCACTCGGCTACCGTTACCACAATTTTGAATTGAAATATATAATTATAATAAAATTCAAACCTCGAAACTACGATAATTTCTTAGAACAAAAAAATACTTTTGAAGATTACTGAAATATTTCTAAAAAAATGTTGATGATTGGGTTTAAATGTCCCTCCATCATTTTTAAATAGTTTCTTAACATTTGTTTTGAAGTTAATAAAAAAATATTGCGCTCAGACACCGATTCATTTTATCTTTAGTGCGCTGCTACCCGGTACTCATCAATCTATAAACAGATTCAGTAGCAATTCATTCTGTATCAGAAGGTTCCAAAACAATTGTTTCTTTAATTCACGCATGAGATAAAAATTCTGGAGCACGTAACAAACTTTTTAATTTCTATTTATGGAGCTATTTCCTGCTATAAAAATGCTATTAAAATGACATTAATTCTCTACTTATGCCACTCATTAAAATTACATCAAGTTCTGGTGAGTTTCCTAATGTTTTTTTATAATGCTATATTGTTAATGACCGTATAAAAATATGGAAAAAGAAAAATGATCTAGATTATCTGTATCAGCGGTACTCATCCTTTTTTTTTTCAGCCGGGACACATACATATGACAAATATTTCACGCGGGCCGCAACATGAGGATAAATGGGAGGGGGGAGATGCTATAACATCAAGAACATTTTAAAGGCTGAAATTGATCAAAATATTAATAATTTGGAATTTCCTTTTAAAACTATACTAAACTCCATTAAACTCAACTCACAAAAAACAGGTTTTATGCATTTTTTACACTATTATGGGGTATAATTTCGATTTCCTCTCATCTATTATCCCAAGTCCTTCCATCCCCAAATATTTTGTTGCCGTTGCAATGAATTTTTTAAGAAAGCCACTTTATCTCGTTTAAAAGAGATCCTCAAAAAAAAAAAAAAAGTGGCATTGAAAGATTTGGGCTTAGTAGTATATAGTGACGAGCAAAATTATATTTTTAACAGCATTCATTTTCACAACAAATTAAACAAGTTGTTGATCTATGTTTGTTTTTTTCTACGAAACAGTCAAGATCCCAATCGTCTTGAAATAACAAATATTCTTTAGATATTTTTCGCTTGGAAGAGATGAGGGTTTAATTAGAAATTAGTTACATCCATAAAATGGTGCTATTACACTGTTATTTCTTAACACTAACTGTTACAATTACAAAAAGAAAAAAAGTTGTCCTGCAATTCCTATCAGCACCACATCGATAACAAAATTCAGAAACGGATTGCTTGATTGATAAAAAATTTCTCGTTAAATTTTTAATACATTGTTCTTAAATAATTGAATTTGTTAGTGCAACAGGCCATGACCGGGCCACTCAGAAAGGTCCGGTGGGCCACATCCGACCCGTGGGCCGCAGGTTGAATATCGCTGATTTAAATCTTCTAGGTTCGGGGTGGACATTACGTCAATCGTGATCGACTGGTAGACCACTAAGACATTTTGGGGTGACCGCCGGAAGATTTTAGCAGTTAGTAATTATATACGGAAAATTCAAGATTGGCTGACAGTACGCAGATTAAGACTTCTATTGATTATAACAACAGAAACTAACAGGGCCGTGGGTAGCCTAGTGGTTAGAGCATCGGTCTCCAGACCGGAAGGTCCGGGTTCGATGCCACCAAATATCCTCCGAGTACACACGGAGAACGTGCTCGTTAAATCAGTGGGTCCGAATGGTGTTGCCATCTATCGTGTTGTACCGAGCAAAATCGTGCTGTCACCTTAATTGGACTCAAAGCTAAGGCTAACGACAGGCGTAAAATTCTAGCACTTAGCCGCGATGAATTTCGTGGACCTTGATCTGATGTTACTGTCGATCAGGTGGCATAAACAACAACACAAACTAACTTTAGATGAAAATGTTTTATTTTTAATGTATTTTGAATTGATTCATAATAAATGCATCATTTTATATAATTATGTTTGTGGCTATGTTTTTTTATTTTAGTTCTGTAGGTATAAAAGTACATATTCCGCATTTATTATTAAGGTATAATAATAATCTTTTCCTTACCTCACCACACCTACGACATTGGACAGTAGCACACACAAGAATTTTTCAAGGAGGATGAGTTCGAAGGTCTACCATTCTCGTATCATACTCCAATACGCAACCAAACAATTTTTTTTTATTTTGTCGTTCGTCGGGAGCAAAAAATAAATTACTGAATAAATAATTAACATTAATTAATAAAAAAATTACTAATAACAAATACTTAATTACATTTTACGTACAATATACATGGGATTATAATGAATTGGGGAAAAAAATCAAGGGCTATGAGGGAGAGTCCGGACCCGTGGACCCCTTTCCCGCCCTTTTGTGCGCCACTAACACTGGGTGGACCCCAATACCTGGAAAAAAATTAGAAGTAGTCCGTATCCTGGAAAAGTCTGCACACGCCTGTTCTAGATCATCAAGCACACTCCTTAAAATGAATTCAAACTTTTTTTATGGAAACCCAGTCATTATTTTCCAGGCACTCTCTTTTGTTTTTAATTTGTCTCCGAGATTCCTTTAAATTGTTGCTTCACAGCCAAAATTTTCAAATTCATCTTAAGCTCTGAAGCTCATTATACTGATAAGACATGTTGCATTTCCTAGAAAAAAGCACTGTATCTCTTAGGCAGTGAGTCCCAAAGTGGTCTATATCGACCTTCAGGGGCTACCACAACCTGCAAAGGGTCCATGTCTGCGATAAAATAATTTAGGGGTCTTCGATAGTAACTCTCGTTAAACCAGATCGTGACTTTAATTTTAAAAGAAAATTTAATCAAATGGAAACCAGATTTTACCTATACACTGCTGACCACACAAAATGCAATATCAAGAAGGACCAGAGATATCACAAGAAAATTTATTTGGCAGTAACATATTGTACAAGGATCAAACGATTTAAATTACAGCCTCTTGTGACGTGTGGATGATGACAAAATCAGTAGTTAGTGTAACCACCAGGGTTGGCCATAACCGCTGCCGCACGCCTCGACATAGAATTAAAGAGACTTTGGATATTTCTTTGGGCTTGCACATATTGCCAAAGTTGATCTGGTGTAGCGACGGGTAGTAAATCCCGGGCCAGTCGTTGTGCAAGCATGAACCCCACTTTTTCGATTGCGATGGATTGGCAGAACAAGCAGGCCAAGGAAGCAATTCAATCTGACGGGTAAAGAACTCTAGAACTTTGCATGCCACATATGGGTACGCAATATTTTTTTTTGGAATATGGCTGATGGCAAGCGCTAAATGTTTGGGAGGACCACGGACACCTCAGAGATGTCGTGCTGGCTGTTCAGTGTATCGGCAATGCGCACTAGAGGGGTGTGGCAGTGAAATCCGATGCCACCCACAAACCGTAATACCGGGTGCAGGACCAATGTGGAGATACATAACGCAACAGTTCAGCAGCCTCTCACCACGATGCTTCCAAACTCGAATCCAACTATCGTGATGTTGCAGACAGAAGCGGGATTCGTCAGTAAACACAATGTCGTTCCATTCCGTTGCCCATGTCCGCAGTTCATCGCACCATTGGCGGCGCAAACACCTGTAGTTTCCAATCAAGGGTAAACGAAGCAATGGACGCCTTGAAGACATTTCACTCTGCTGCAAACGGCGTAGAATAGTACAAGCGAACAACGAATGATGCGTAACAGACTGAATCTGTTGTGCTATGGTTCGTGATGTGACCGTGATCCATCACTGCCATGCGCACAATCCGCCTGTAATCATGGGCAGTGGTGAAACGAGATGGGTGTGATTGACCCCGTCGGTTGATTCGTTTACTCCTGCATCCAGGGATGACAGATCCGCATAACAGTTGCTTGGTTTCATTCAACACGTTGATCGATTTCTCTGAAGGATAATCCACAATCCATATAGGCTACTATTCTTCCTTGGTCGAATTCAGAAACTTAGTTAAAAGACGCTCGATGTCTTCCATGAGACATAAGTAAACAGCTTAAGCAAAAAAACGAGTGAAAAAACTGTTGCCGTACTTTAGTCACCGTTTGCAAGGGACGCTACTGTCATCCGTAATGTGCATCTGCGCTACAATGCTAATGATTTGCAAATTTCATCGCCACCAACGCATGATGTAAATTTCACGTAGTTTGCATGCTTCCTTACGGGTGTTGCATTTTGTGCGGCTCTGTGTATTTAAGAGATTTATTTACTAAATTTAATAAAGTTAATTTACAGTTACAAAGTCAGGATATAATTCTTATTAAAACAAAAACCATCGTTTCAGCGTTTCTTGCCAGTATTTAGCTAAGGAAGAATAATATTGCACGTTGCGAGTTTTCCTCACAGTTTCTCAATTGACCACAGACAATCTGTCAGGAAAATGACGTTTCAATCTACGTTCAACATTTAAATGCCCTTTATTAAGATTTTGAAACTAGGTTTGAAAAGGCTTTGACTATATATATATAGTAATTATAACAGTAGCGATGAATTTTAAAAAATGTCATATTACGAGGGGGAGTCAGAAAATAAATTTCCCTGTCGACTGTGGTCAGAGTTGTGTATCAAAGTCAAAATATAGAATTAGACATTAAAGATAAGGCATAACTTTATTTTTTCACATAAATACCAAGTACATTGAGGCATTCGTCATACCGCTTGATAAGGTTCAAAAAGCCCTCCAGGAAAAACTCAGGGCTTTGCATACAGAAGAAGCGTTTAACGGCTTGTTTGACTTCAACTTTGCTTCCAAAGCGCCTCCAGGCGAGATTCTTCTTCAAAGCCGGGAACAGACGAAAGTCACTTGGTGCGAGATCAGGACTCTATGGCGAATGGTGTAGGCGCTCCCAACCAAGGGTTGCAACATGGTTTTGCGTTGCCGTCGTCAAATGTGGTTTCGCATTGTCATCCAATAACAGAACGCCAAATTTGAGAAGCCCAAGCCGCTTTTTTCCGAATCGCCTCTTTCAATTTCGACAAGGTGCCACAGTACCACGTAGAATTAATAGTTTCAACCTCCAAAAAGTCCACGCAAAAGTAAACGCTTCTTCTGTATGCAAGGCCTGCAGGGTTTTTGAAGCTTATCGAGCGGTATGACAAATGTCTCAATATACTTGGTACTTAAGTGAAAAAATAAAGTTGTGTCTTATCTTTAATGTCTCATTCTATGCTTTGACCACAGTCGACAGGAGAAACTTATTTTCAATCCCTCGTACAAGAGGAATTGATCGGAATAGGTAGTAACAGCGATCTTAAAATTTAGAAACAGATGTCAGTAGTTTTTGGCCTTAAAAAGATATATCTGTTAATTATCCCGAATTATAGAGTGTTGTGAGAAAATTTTTAATTGCTTTTCATAGTGAGAAGAAGTTTCACCACGTTTGCCAATCTCCAAAATTAAAGAAAGAAAAATAATGGACACTGCTAACCGAGAAGTTGATAAGGTTGAAAATTTGTTATGAAAAAATATTGAAATGTTGAAAATTTGTTATTGAAGCAACAGATTCATCCTTTCCATAAAAAACATGTGTTTGTTGCTCAGTTATTTTATGTATTAACTAAATTTTAATTTCAATATATCATGTATTTTTTAAGTTTTAAACACTGTACTTCACTTCAGTTAGAAATTTAAATCTTTTAAAGTAGCTCTACCAGCTGTCAAAAAAAAAACATTTAAGTTGATAAATTTGCAAAAATATAATGTTGGGTGAGCAATGGTCTGCCCAAAATAAAAAAAACATGGCAAGGGGTCTATGAGACAGAAAGTTTGGGAACCTCTGCTCTATGGTGGGCTTGAATATTTTCTTCGATACCTTTAGGTTTCATTGTTTTAACTACAATATCAGCTAATCTCTTTTCAATTTAGTTTATGTTGCAATTCACGACTACTTTCACCCATAAACAATTTAATTTAAAAAATATAACATACCATCGAAATTTTTTTATTTTATTAAAGGTATTTTTTTTTCTAGTAGTATAGGCTGTACTGGCTGAAACCGTTCTTTGTAAAAAATTTTGTCGAATAGTTAAACATGTTTTGGTTCATAGTTGTAAAGTAGAATGTCAGTTCAGTTGTTAACTTCGTCTTATATCTGATCGTATTGTTACTTCGATCGAGGTTCAAAGATTTTATGCAAAAAGTCTCAAAGAGTAAGACAGTTCCTCAGAAGTGGTGAGAATTTGTTGCCGAAAAATAATCCATGACAATTCAGCAGCCAAATTCGCAGAATAAATCTCAGAAAACCTTCACACCTACGGTGCTAAGACACAACTACATAAGTACCTAAAATACAAGTATGTAAAAAATTATTCACAAGCACTTGCTTATCCTACACAACAACCGAAGTAATAACTAATCTTTGGTCAATTCTTCACGGTCAAATCATTACAATTCTTCAACGTTCAAAACAAGACTAACCCAAAGCTTCTTACGGTCTTATAGTCTTTTTGTCTGGGCATATGGGCCGCTTGCGGCCCCCAAACCCATATCTGGCAGTGAATTAGATGTGGAACAATGTTTTCGTTTTCATGCTGGAGAAGGTGCTTTCAGATTGGACGAACCAGTCGTTTGGTTAATTTTCATGGATGTTACAAAAAGTTTGAGTAGAAGGAGAGCTGAAAGGCTGCTCTTTCATTGGTGCATGGCGGGTGAGGACAGTGACTCTCATGGTGCCGAGGTCTAGTAAAGGAATGTAAAAACAGATTTAGAAAGTAGCAAATGAATGAAAAAATTTAGTTTTATAAAAATAGTGATTAGAGAGATGTGCAATAAAAATTGCACTAGTAATTAACAACTAAGGGGGATTATAAGAGTTAAGAAAAATTCTCCTTGGTCTTTTAGAGTTCATATTAGGGGTATAATTTGGAAAATTGAACATATTTATATACGTTATTAGTCTGGGGAAGCAAATTAAAGAAATTTTAGCAATAACCCAGAGTTTTGGTGAGTAACTCCCGATTTATAGGCCACACGAAGATAGATCGCATCATAGATGGCACTTGTAGATTTTTCTCCAGTAATTTTCATAAGAATCCAAAGGGTAGCGAACTCGCCAAAATTGATGCCAACTTGGCTGTATCACCAAAATTTCGCCAAGTTTCCATTGAATCGCCATTACAATGTAAGAAACGGCGCCGCTTGCGAATATTACAATTTTAACATAAAATAAATACAACATAGAGTCATATAAACATATTACACATCCAGTTAAAAATTATTTACACTATTTTAAACATTCATGACACAAAATTCGTAACAGTATATATATATATATATATCTTTTTTTATTATTATCAGAAATATATTCAACATATTATATGCATATAGGCACCATAAGTAGTTGTCCATAATCGGAAGAAAGTAAGAAATAGTCAGCTGTAAAAAGGTTTATCATGAACATTTTCAGATGCTTTATTTTTTAGATCAAATATTAACTAAAAAGTATCTGTTGTTTACTAATTTTTAACGCACAACCATGAAAGTATGAAAAATATTTTAAAATTGAATTTTAAGAGATTGAAGTTAAATAAATAGGCTTCATTTTTATCGAAAAACATCGGAAAAAGAAATCGATTCGCTCAGAAGTATTGCAATATCAGAGGAAATTAATGCATTATTTTAAAAACGCTCTATTATAAAATGCCTTAAAAAATAAAATCGAATGAGAAAGACAACTAAAATAAAAGTAATATGAAATTTTTTTAAAGTCAATTCCTACTTAGGACAACAAAGAAAATTTTTATTTTAGTTACTTTTTATTAAATAATTACAATTAATAATATGTATATATTTATGACAGATCAAAATATTAAGGGGCAAAATAAAAAGCGATATTTTGCATTTTCCTTTCTATATAGGGTGTTGGACTATTATCTTTGTTTGTAACTATTTATTCATTCATAAATCACTTTCGCAGAAATCAGGCCATCCCAGGTAGTATCCGAACTCACGACCCTTGGATTAAAAGTTCAAAGCGCTATCCATTGCACTACAGGACACAACGAGCGCTTTTCCTTTTTATATATGGTGTTGGACTATTATTTTTGTTTTATATTATTTATTCATTAATTAAATTGAATTAATGAATCAAAATTTGAAAAAACTGTATTAACATCAAGTGTCATCCACACAAGTTAAAAATAAATTTATGTAAACTTTTAAACTTGAACGGTTGAATAAAAAGTATTTTATTAACGATTGAAATTTTGAACAAGATGTATGTATATATAAATAAATATATATAGGGAGAGTGTGAACTATAGTAGGAATTGAAAAAAAAATACATGACAGAATTGCATCTATTGAGAGCAAAAGTTGCTAATCGGCGGTATGCGAGTACATTTGGCGAGCATCACTTCATTTGTTAAGAGGACACATTACGACTCAACTGTGACAAAAATCTGTCAAAAAATCAAATCTAATTTTTTTAGCCTAAATTATTTTTATGTACTTTTCTACAAACGCACTAAATTTGATAGCTCTAAGTTTAAAAAACGCAGAGTTGTGATAACTTTTACGTTTATTTTTATTCACATCCTAATGGTCAATTAAAACTTTAAACTGACTTATCTCGTAGAAAGATAAAATAACTAGTTTGTCTTCATTTAAAATGCTAAGACTCTTTTTCTATTGTGCCTAATATTTGAAAATTTTTTCACTTGTTGCTAATAGTACATGGAATAAAAGTTGGTACGCATTTTTCAACCAAAGCAATACTTATTTTTTAAAAAAATAATTGAATTTAGAATTTACACATTTTTTAATGAATTTTCAATAAGCATTCATCAAAAAAGTATTGAACAAATAATAATCATGTTACCGCAAAACCCATATCAACTTTTGTTATACATAGTTTGACGTACTTGTAAATCAAATTTCGGATATGTACGTTAATTTTTGTAGGAGGAGTAGCATTTTAAAATTAATTCATAAGTTTCAAGTTTTTCCCTTAAAAAAATTAAATGGTTTGCTTTTTATGAAGTTTTGAGCACAGAATCTGTTTTACATCATGCATACACATAGGAAGCAACCAAAAAATATATGAAAATCATTAAATTAAAAAAAAATTTGTAAATCGTACCATGTCCCCTTAATGTTTTATTAATTACAAAAAAAAAAAAAAAAAAAAAAAATTTGAAAAAAAATTCTTTTTCTGAAGGGTAATTTTTTTTATTTTTACATTGACACAATGTTCACTAAAGTTAATGGAAAGAAAGACGTAACAATACTGAATCAGATTTTTTAATAAAATATCAATTTCTTTTACGGTTGTATTATCTATTAGCTTTAGTGCCCATTCTTTAAATAGATGAACTTTTTAATTATTACACCACACACACACAATAATCTCTTCATTTTATAAATATGGCTTTCTCAAATACTCTGAGTGAGTGAGTGAGTGAATGTTAACGTCCCATGTTCAGCTACTCGAGGGCTTTTGGGGACGGCCCGCGTAATTTTGAACCACAGTCAAGTGACGCGGACGACACCTGAGCTGGCACCCCCTCTCCTAACTACCACACCATCGGGAGGACGTTTGAGCTCTCGACAGATTTAACGTGCATCGCTATCCTACACGGCGGTTCTGCAATGGAACTCATGACACGCTAGCCACGATCCGATGCCTAGACCACTTGGCTACCGCGGCCACTCTCAAATACTCTTTTTAGGTTGAATGAGTGTTATTTACATCAAATTAAAAAGCAACAAGAGGGCTATTGGAAATTTTGAATCCTGATCAAGTGACGAGGACGATACCTGAATTTGCATCCCCTTCTTCAAATTACCCCATCATGCAAACGAGGGGGAATTTAAGGTCCATACAGTAAGACTTCACTGGCACTAGACTCGAACTCATGACTCACGAGTCCGTGACCCTGACCACTAGACTACCATGGCCGCACTTTTTAGGTTATTATTATCATAACTATATATTTTCTTTAACTTTTATTTAGTGCCATCTAATAGTTAGAACATTTATAAATATTTATTTATTTGGTTCCCAATGCTTCTGAAGTAAATTCATAATAAAAGCAGATATACAGGTCCCATTTCTTTGGTAATGCAAAAATAATTATGTACACATATATAAATAATAATAGATATGTAGTGTTAGGAGTACTTACCTTAACCATTATAGAAGATTGAGGGATTAGAGCCCCTACACACAGTCTTCTATGGACACACCACCGGAAAGAACGTTCGAAAAGGGAGCAGCAAAAGAAACTCAAATTATGAAGAAAAAGAACCTTCCAAAAATCAGAATACTCAGTCGAAACATTTTGCGCTGTGAAACTACTCAAACACTTTCAAAGAATGTTCGAAGCTATGAATAAGCAAATAATTGTTTTATCAAAATGCCAACGGAAGATAAACCCTGATTGAAGGTTTCTTATTTGATAACAACTCAGATAGAGTAAAATAAATATCAATACATACAATTGGGAAATAAATATTTCTTCTGGTATGTTACAAATCGCGAAGTCATTTTAAAACAGATTGCCTTGAAATTGAAAATAATTCATGGGTCCTTTAATACTGTTTTTTTTATTGAAAACAATGATAAAATCCTTGTGCACCACAAAGTATCACACAGGGCTTACAGAAGTAAGTGTTAAGCACACAATACAAAGGAATAAAAAATAAAAATAAAAAAAAATTTAAAAAAAATAAAATAAAAATAATCTTTTGAGGTTAGGAAGAATTACAAATACTCATAACACAAACTCACTGAACTTTTTAAAAGTACTTCTGGTGGAAACCAGTTGAGGAAGATTCGGAGGCCAATTTACATCAGGTTACCTCAGTTGAAGAAGTTCAGGCAAAAACGGAATACTTCCAAAAACGTCGTTCCAGAATTGTTACCAGCAATTGCAACATCGAATGCAGAAGAGTGTGAATTCTGAAGGGAACTACTTTGAAGGTGATACTGTCACGGAGAACTGATTCTGTAAGTACAATGCCTTACTGGACCAGTCTCGTTTTTTTTTTGTGCCACACCTCGTATTTAATAATTTTAAAAAAAAATTTGGGGGCACACTTCAAGAGTTTGGCAGCACACAAAAGTATCGTGGCACATTGGTTGAGAATCACTAAGTTAGAGGAATAATCGCTACTGTTCACTCTCCCCACGGGAGTCGTATTATTTTTCCTGCAACAAATTAATCCGAAACAGTGGCATACACAGAATACTTTCATGGGAAGGGTTACATTTAAAACACACACACACACAGATGTAAGAACCGAGAGTTCATTTTTATGTAAAAATTAAAAGTAGTGTAGTCTATGGGAGTTGTTTGAATACCCAAACCAATCCTTGAGTACATCATTGATTTGAAATTACAAAAAATCTGATGATGAGTAGAGAGCCAAATGTAAGTACCTCTAACAGATATCTTGACAATTTCATAAATATATTCTTCCGCAGTCTATTTAAGACTCTTGGAAGTTATCGGCTCAGGCGTCGATCTCGTCATTTAAATGTGTTTTAAATTATGAAACCCATTGGGGTTAAGTTTTGAGGACTTTAGTGTTGAACAGAAATAAACAAGTGGAAGGTTGCGTTCTAGCCACAAATCCCAAACAAATATGTTTGTTTGCTAAATGTTTTATGTCTTAGGGGTTTTGATTCATGAAAGAAATTCTTTAGTTATTTTAGTACTAGATTTTCTTATGATATTTCTACAGTTAAATAAAAGTAAATAAATACAACAGTTTAAAAAAATGTAATAATAAAAAAAAAATATGTTATACTTCTTGGGGATTCCATGTGTGCAGGTTCTCATTCCAAGCAGATATTCGTCAGAGTAAATTATCAAAAACTAATAAAAATTGTAGTCTTAAAAATCGATGATAATATGCTGTATAATATGAATATATGCATAAGTGAGTATAATGTGTGTATGTGCAGAAGTGGCGTAATGTACCCCCTTGCAACCCCCACATCGCGGTGCCCAATTCCTATGTTATGCTATGGTTTTGCAATCCTTTGTAAGATCCGGCTTGGGGCCCAAAATCTAATTCTGCAGAAGGGCCCTAATATTCTTCTCCGTTACGCTACTGTGTGAGTGAGTTTCTCTTTGTGAAAAGATTCCTCTGAGGAAAGATTAAATTCTTACAAAATCCCAAAAATTCAAATGAATCTCTACCATAGAAAACCAATTTTAAATCTGATCCTATTTTAAACTTCTCTACCTTTTCTTACTTTTTTTCCAAGTAGTTATTTAAAATCTCCTTTCAATAACCGCACGGAGATATTTAAGAGGTAATGAGTAACGGACTTAAAAATAATATATTCTCTTTAATCTTTAATATTAAAGACATTCCTCCCTTTTCTCCCCTCGTTCCGTCGAGATGCGGCAGCCGGTTGAAAGATGGGCGTGGTTGTCAGAGATGTGACGTCATTAACTATATCAACTGGATGAGTGGTTTCCCACTTACCCCTCCACCAGCGTTGTTGCCCTGCACTCATTGTGGACTGCTTTATATTCTTATGTAACATTTCAGCAAATTATTCTTATTTTTTCCTACTTATTATGATGAGTGGATGATAGAGATTTCTCTAAGGTTCCACGTAAATGTATAACCGTTACCGTTACTGTACCAATTTTAAAGGCTCAAACCATCCTCCCCTCCACCATCGCAAATTAAAACCCAAATCGTTTTGTAACAAACTGCATACATCAGAAAAAAAATTCCACAAACCGAACAACAACCTATAGTTCAGAATCAACATAAATTATGTTATCCTCAAGGCCAAGGTAGAACTTTTGAACAATACACAAATCATTCGTTTGGTCATAATTGGAATGACAATCAAGGTGCTAAAGAAAAGCCAAGACTAGCGTGTACACGTGATGATTTAGTTGGTAGTACAATACCTCCGTTATTGTAGCGTCAATAAAAAAGCGGTAAAAATATTTAAAACATTTGCTTAAAATATCACTAGTTTTATCAAAAAATATTTTTGATGGTGCTTACATATAATGAAATGTAATATGTATATAGGATATATTGGAAATGGTTGTACATTAATAAAATGTATTTTACATGACAAGGATTAAAATCCCATTATATTTCCTTTTCTATGTTTGAAGCTGTGTTTTGATTATTCTACACCAGGGGTACTCAAATTTTTTTTCTGCCGGGCCGCATTCATATGATGGCTATTTCACGCGGGTCGCAAAGTGAGGATTAAAGGAGGGGGTGGGGGAGAAATGCTTTAAGACCTAGATAACATAGAACAGGGGTGGGCAGACTTTTACATGACGCGGTCTACTTTTAATTTTTTCAAGGTGTTGCGGTCCACTCTGTGGCGTAGGTGTGATAAGCAACAAAAAAAATCTCAACAATATTTATATTTTAACAATAATAAACACACAGAATTTGTACTTACCTATATAACTACAACAAAAAAACTTAACACTTTCATAACTTCGTTTTAAGTAAAACCCAAAATACAAACATAATAAATATACCACAAATTTAATATCAAATGACGCATTTATCATCAAGCAATTTAAGTACATCAAAAAAAAAATCATTTTCATTTAAAGTTGGTTCTCGTAAAGTCCAACAGAAGACTTAATCTGCATACTCTCCATACCAATCTTAAATATCTCGGTATATAATTTCTAACTGTTAATCTTGCAATAAATTCTGTGGTCGTCTGTGAAACGGGAATGATACGTTGTTTTAATTATATCTAACGATGAAAATGTAGATTCACACAGGTAGATAGAGCAAAAGAACGTTGTTAAATGAATCGCAGCTTTTTAGCGCGTTTTTCACGTAGTGTAAAAAAAGAGCTATTAGGACGCAAATTTCGTCTTCGTTCCATATTTTGTCGTACCTTTTTCTCAGCCAATAAGCAACCGATTGACCTCGGGTTTTCGGCATTGGGTCGCATTTGTGCCCTAGATGAGCCAAATCATATTTAAATTTAATAATTTTTCAATTTTTTTAAGTATAGTACACACACACTACTTTCTGTTAGTAAAAAGTTCATTAGTTGCATTATTGTAAAATACAACATGTGAAAAACGCGCTAAAATTACTTGGCCATGCCAATGATTGATATCTTGTTTGAATTAGGATACTTAACTTCGTCCATTAGATTTTAAAGTTATTCTTTTAAAATTGCGTCCTTTTGAAGGAGAAAAATTTTGTGCTTCAAGAGAGATAAAGAGAATAATTAAAATATTTCTCTTTCCACTATTTTACTTTGCTGAGCTTGTCTTGTAGTGTGTCAGCAATCATGACTCTTTAGACACCATACCTCTGAAAACTGGGATGTTTTGGTCACACTTGCTCCAGCTAGACGACTGTCACAATTTGACCTCTTTGAAAACCTGAGAGATCCAACATTTTAGGATCTTGAAAAACCCCAAGTCTTACTGAAGTCCAATAAAACTATAACGAATACTACCAGAAAATATACATTTCTATTTATAAAAAATATCTGGTTGCTATTATTGCACTTTAATGCTTATGAAGTGCATTCAAAGATATCGCTTTTATTCATGGGTGTTTCCAGTATTTTGATAACCACCTATGTTTCTTTTAGTATGCACGTCTAAGATTGTGGTGACCTGTAGTCACCCCTTACATTCCTACCTTCCTGTTTATCTGAAAACCCGGCTAGATGTGTAGGAGGAACTAAATGATCCAAAGACATTATTCCAATCTAAACTGATTTATTGATTCTTATCACTTATTGAGAAACAGGCACAACACAATTCTAATTAAGGTATATAAACTATGGTAGAGTGCAGAGGTGAGATATACAATTGCGGGGATAATATTACAGAACTTCAACTGAATCTAAGATAGCTCAAACGCGCACATTAACAACTACGCGGCACACTAATAATCAGCTTTTACTTAATCAAATTTACAGTACCTTATGCTTTAAGGCTTCGGTTCCTTCACGAAGAACTTCAGGCACTGTTGTTAGTTGGATCAAATGCCGATGACTCCACGCTCCGTAATACTTAATTACACAGCTTATCAATCTTCAATAACCACTTCTCTTTGCACACATCAAACGTATCAACCTCGCTTAGCTAGTCAACAACTACGTGTCGACAGCTCACTCTCTTCACTTTACTTTACTTAACTTGACCTCTTACTTCGCTCTCCTTCAACTCGCGAAAACCGAATTTATATAATATTCCTCATTTACATAAATCACGTTTGGCTTCTTGATGAAGGTTGGTTGAAATAAATATTTTGATTTAAAGGGAAAAAGAAGAAATTAGTATAGATGCGTATAGATCCGTCACAAGATTTTATGTGAAGGCGATCATCCAAAAATAACTTGGCGGTCCACCGGTCGATCGCGATCGACTTAATGCCCACCCCGGACATAGAAGATTTAAAAAGTGGAAATTGATAAAAATATTAAAACTCTACTTTGGTTTTTTTAATTATTATTATTTTTTATTTTTGTCACTGAAATGTTCTAAATTGGAAGCATTAAAGAATTACTCTTTCACAATATTTGCATTAGTAAGAGATTTCATATGATTACCAATGATATAACAAATTTCATATGGTGTCTTTGTTATTGCTTTGACAACACCACTGACAAAACTCTTTTTTGCTGTTGTAAAGATTATTCAAGAAGGCCTATTTATCATCTCTTGAAAGAGATCTTCGTGGAAAGATGTCATTGAACGATTCCTGTTTATTGGTATTTTTTAAATAAACTTTCGTGACAAATCAAACCATTACTGAACCATGCTTGTTTTTCAGAACAAAATAGTCAACTACCCAATCGTCTTGAAACAATCTAGTTTCTTCGAATATTTTTCGCTTGCAAGATATGAAAGATAGTTAAAAATTAGTTTCACCCGAAAATTGTCTCTACTCCGCTGTTGTTTATTATCACAAATGAGAAAAAAAATATCAATTCGCACCTATACGACATCGACAGCCAAATGCAAAATTTATATATATTTGATTTTTTAACAAAAATTTTCCACCAAATTTTCATAAATAAATGAATTTCTCAGAGCAATGGGACATGACCGGGTCACTTAAAAAGGCCCGGTGGGCCGCATATTGAGTATTGCTGCTCTACACTGTTTCTCAGTTAGAAATAAATCCTGATATCTAATGTGGAAATCTTTCAGCAAAAATTAGCCAAAAATCTAAAAAAATTTCCAAAGCGTCAAACAACAAAAACCGTATCATATAAAATCAGTAATTTTTTTATGATAGTTAATTAACAGACTTTATTAAGAACAAAATGTGTTTGTGATGAGTTTTATCAAACTGAATAAAAGAACCAAAAACAATCATCAAAAGCATACGAATTATTTTCAATTATATTAGAACAAAATATTTACCAATTGAGTTTCTTTTTCTTATTGAAAGTAGTAAAATAATAAACAAAATGTAGCACCGATAAAAATGATAAGTGTAAAAGTAATATTCAGAGATAAACCTTTGCACAGTAAATTTCAAAACCAAAAAATTCTTCACAGAATAAGACAATTCCAATTAATATTATATGAAAAAACTCATAACTATTCATTTGCTTAAAAACTTCATATCCGCAGAATTAGGAATAAGGAAATCGAATATTGTCACAATTAATAAATTGCATATTACAGTGAAATATGTACTTTTAATGCGGAAATAGCTTAAAGCGAAATATCGGTTAATATGAAATAATACATAGGTCCCGACAAGCTACTGTGTATTTTCATGCATTTGTTTTCTCTTTACAGGAAACGAAAATCGCTTAACACGAAAAGATTTCTCCTTCTAGGAATGAACAAAATACGGAAAACACCAGCCACGCAGGCGAGATTTCAGAGGGAAGTGAAATGAAAGAGAGGTATTATATTTCTGTATTATTGGACAGTGCAATTATGTATTATAGAAAGAATTCGTTGTAGTGGTGATAATACGTGTGTAACCCCAATTATAGCAGACAAAAACATTTTGGAGTCAATTTAAATTACGAAGACAAATATGAAATGAATCCAAAATGAGGAACATCATGAAAAGTATGCGCAATTACTTAGACGCGCATTCCAATGGTGAAATGAATAGCAAAATGGGTGACATCGAACAATGTGATGCTAAAAAAGATAATGCAAAGAAAAATATCAGATTATTTTTCAAAAAACTCGATAAATGTTTTTTTTTCCAACAGAACTTGAAAATTTTGTATTAAATTTCATTAAGTTCTTGTAAATGTTTTTTTTTTCATTCACTTTTGTTAAATACATGCTTATACACATATCTATATAAATAAAATGCACTCCAATAAACTTAATTTTGTTGAATATATGCTATACCCTTTAATACGAAATTCTTTTAAAATGAAACAATATTTCAGTTCCCCTCAATTTCGAGTTAAACGATTTTCACTGCATTTGTATAAACAACTTATTAGTCTATTTGATAATATCTGAAGGTGAAAAACGATTAGTAGAGTCCAAAAAAAAAATTAGGTCCATTTACTTTATTTTTTCTGTAATAGTTTTCTGAAGGAACACTACATACGAGTATTTGTAGAAATATTACATTTAGGGTATCCGAACACGTTGAAAATGACCAAATTCAGTCAAGGCAGATATTTTTGTTTTTTATTTTATTGAATTGAGCTATCTTTTGACTTGACGAAACATACTTTGTTTTGTTTCTACACTACCTAGAGGCCAAGTTACAATCAATTTATAAATTTAGAAAAACCGGAAGGGGGCTTTTGAACTACCAGAAGTGGGCATTTAAATTGCTCAAAATCTATCATGGCGAGTCTGATAACTCAAAATATTACGAATGTATTTCTATAAAACTTTTTGAACCTGATATTTATGTTATTTTCTAGAGAATGTACTAAAATATTTATTATTGTATGAATACTTTTTGAGTTATGGCTTGTTATTTAAATCATAGTCTCATAAAAAATGTAAATTTTCTTATAATGTTTACTCTCTCAATCAGCTCTAAAATTTTCAAATTTTAATAAAAAATTAAAATTTTAGTACATCTTGATAAATGCATCTAATTTGTTTTAATAATATTTTTACTAATATATGTTTAATACTTTTTTCTCTAACTTCTTTGAAGTTTTTCAAAAATATTGCTAAAATTTCACTTATAATTGTGATTTTTGTAAAATTCAGGTAATTTATTTTAAATTTTGATAGTTAAATATATATAAGTAATATTTATTGGTGTTGTGTCCTAAAAGAGCATTTATAATGTTTTAGTATGCTATTTTGTTAAAAAGTACTCCGAACGTGTTCGGATACCTTAAAGCAAGCAAATGCCTTTTTTAAAGATGACTGACTGCATTTCATTTTGAGAGAATATATAAACAGATAATTTTTTTGATATTTAGTACAGGTAAAATAATCTAATTACAGAAGCATTTTTCATGAAAAGTTCTTTAATTTTTTTCTTCCCTTTCTTATTAAATCATTTTTTCTTCTAATAAAACTCTTAAAACAATTTTATATGTATATTTTAATTCAAGTGACACTAAATATCAAAAAGAATATCCGTTTATACGCTTTTTCAAAAAAAAAAATCATGCCTCCAAATGAAGTCAGTTATTTTATATAACGGAGTTTGAGTAACCAGAATCATAATTGCATGGAATTTCTAGAATGCATTGATCACTGGAAATGCTCCTGCAGTTCTAATAACAGGATATACTTGCATGACTAAATCTCCAGAGACTCTCCTTTATCAATTGCACAATTAGTTAAAGGAAACAAAAGTTCCTCCTGATGTAATTAATGTAATTGTGCGAAAATTCAAATAAATCTTTGACTGGATCAAGATAAGTAGATAAAATAGCGTTTGAACAGTCTGCATTAAGTCTAGAAAAAGTTTCCTGAGAGCTTGGAGAAAACTCAGTTTTCACGATTTTTAATTAATTTAATGTTTGCAAGTTGCAAACAACAAAGGACTGCAGTAAAAGTCGTGAGCGACTGGTCCAATAGGGACTTCTTTCGTCTCGGTCGTCTATGGCAATGGTCTTCACATTGTGTTCCGCGGAACCCTGGGGTTCTCCAAGGCGTACCCAGGGGTCCCACGAGTCATAGTAAAAATATATATGCAAAACTTATAAATATATATGCAAAAGGGATTCATTTTCCCTATGAAATTTATATACACTGGTGTCCAAAAGTTAAGCATAAATCGTAAAATGCGAAAACCCATGGAGTAAATATCCGTAAAATTATTCCAAATTTCTTGTGGATATTAATTGGGTGAAGAAGAAACATTGCGTTTACGCAAAACTTTTCAGTCGACTACGTCCTGCACGAAACACCGGCGCATGTCGGAACGCGGAGAAACCGATTCACACAGCATAGGCAGTTCAGACAAGTTTCGTGCAACTGCCGTGCGAAGGAATGTTGTTAATCATCAAACAAGGTGAATGGTGGCACAAAAACGCCAATTGGACATGTTTATGAAAGGAAGAATAGTTGGAATGCTTGAATCCTCACAATCACAAACCGAAGTGTCTCGAACTCTGAATGTGGACCAGTCTGTGATCTCAAGAATGTGGCAGAGGTTTCAAAGAATGGGAGAGGTTACCTGACAACCAGTATCAGGTTGACCAAGAGTCACAACCCCTCATCAAGAGCGATATCTAGTAATAAGTGTGCGACGTCAGAGGGGCAGTACTGCCAGAGCACTGGGTTCGGCGCTCACAGTCGCCTCAGGAATACGAATTTCGAGACAAACTGTTTACAGGAGACTCAATCATGCTGGCCTGTATGCCAGAAGACCAGCAGTTTGCATTCCCCTCACGTCTGCGCATAAACGCGTTCGTTTGAACTGGAGTTTGAAATATCAATATTGGAGTGTGGGAGAGTGGGCCAATGTGATGTTCAGTGACGAGTCCCTGTTTAGTCTGAGTAGTGATTCTCGGCGGGGGTAACGATATGGAGAGAACGTGGAACACGTTTTGAACCAAGAAACATAACGGAAAGACATCATTTTCCATCAAGGGAAGTTATGGTATGGACAGGCATCATGATGGACAGCCGCACAAACCTCCATTTCTTTGACACGGGGTCTGTGACTGCTCAAAGATACAGAGACGAAGTTCTTGAGCCTTATGTTCACTTGTTTCGAGGTGCTGTCGGTCCTGACTTCATATTCATGGATGATAATGCGCTATGTCACAGAGCGGTGCTGATGGATGACTTCCCTGCAACGGAAAAAATCCTGCGCATGTTGTGGCCTGCGAACTGCTCTGATTTAAATCCTATCGATCATGTATGGGATATGCTCGGGAGACAAATTGCAGCCCTTTCGCACCTACCAAGCTCCGTTACAGAACTGAAGAGAGCTCTCCAAGAAGCTTGGAACCGCTTGAGCCCACAACTCATTCATCATCTCGTAGCAAGTATGGTAAATCGCTGTGCAGCGTGCTTGGCTGTCAGAGGTGATTACACGCCTTGTTAAACTGCAGCATCAGTATTTTATTTAATGTTTTCTTTCATTTTTTCTTTAAAGTGTGAATCCTTGCTATGCTCAGTTTTCTTTCAAACTCTACTTTGGATAATAAAATTAATTACTATCATTCTTTTGATTTGCTTCCTTGTTTTATAACCATTTTACACTCGCATATCATGTTTCCCGTCATTCTGATTTACAGTTTCTTCTTTAATCACATAATTATCGATTATGCTTAACTTTTGGACACCAGTGTAGTTACAAGTATCTACAACTCATCCTATTAATTAAAGCAAATATTTTTATTTACGTATAATAATTTTATTTGGCAACACTTTTTAAACTTTTATTACAATATTATAAAAGATTATTAAAACATTTTATCTTTATATATATTTTTTCTACTAAATTGGGAATATTCTGTTGTTTTTATACTCGTTACTTAGCACAATGTCTTTCAAAACTAAATAGTTTTCTAATGGAAAATGTACCTTCTTGCATTTGGTTGAAAAAACATTTATAATGAAGGAGAGGAAACTACTTATAAAAAATCATATCGACAGATTCGATGTTAAAATCTAAATTTAAGCAAGAACAGCTCCTAAATTTTAGGTTGCAAATTCATGCAAAATGCACAGTATTTCTCACACAGGTACAAATATTTTAATGCAAAAACAAATTATAAATGCAAATTAAACTCGGAATATGTAATGCGATTGGCCGACAATTTGTGTGAAAAAAAAGCACAAGCACACATATCTCAGTTACTAAATATAATGCATGGATAGGCAACACTTGCGTGAATCATATATTAATATTATTAATGAGTAAATTATATTAAAAAATTAGATTAGAATTTCTTAATAATAAAAAACACTTTTTTTTAATTGTCTTTCCATAAAGTATCTGTAACATGTTAATCTACTTTAAATATTATTTTGAGATATATTCTGCTACGTATGAATATAGAATGGGGTTCCGCGAAAACACCTTCAAGTTCTAGGGGTTCCATGAGTTGAAAAAGTTGAAGACCACTGGTCTAGGGCATGCACGGAGTAGCTGCTGACCGGTAGATTGGTAACACCCATGCCAAGGTAAACAGCTTGTCGTCAAAGATTAAACATATGCTTGCACAAATAAGATTTTAGTTCAAGAAGAAATTAATGAGGAATTTACAGCTAAATTTGTAAAATTAATTTAATGTTGTGAGGGATACAGCTTAAAGCAGTGGTCTTCAAACTTTGCCAACTCGCGGAACACGCAGAACTATATGATGTTTTTAGGAAACCGCTCCCCCCAAGCCCACAGCCTTGAAAGAATTTACAGGGTGTCTATAAATGAGTTGGGCAATTTCGTTAGTTAAGAGCTTTCGAAATAATGAATGGAATTAACCAGTTTAAAGTCGAACAAGTAGTAATATATCCTAAGTTTATTCCTAGAGGGCGTTAGGTGTCATAACGTAAGAATTTAGAGACCAAAAAATCCTCATGCAATCCTAGAACATGAAAGAGATTGTAAACGTGTTTCGTGTCTCGAATGTTTTTAGCCCATTTTTCTTCTGTAAGAGGAATTATTTACCTAGATATGCTACAGATTTTCCTAATGCCAATCATCAAAGAAAAAATGCCAGGAGTTAACATCTTTCAACAGAATGGCTCGCCTTGTCAACGTTACATCTTACCTCAATGCTGAGGAATCAGTTTGGATTGGAAGTCGAGTGCTATTTAGGGGCCATCACGATCACCAGAACATTCCCCGTCGAATTTCAGTGCATGGGGTTTTACAAAGTATCCAGTTAGAATACCCTCCCATTTCCTGCATCCCTTTCAGAACTAAAATCAAGATTCTACGCTGAAATTAATTTGACCCACGGAAACATGCTGACAAATCTGTGGCAAGAATTGATTTACCGATGCAGAGACATATGCAGAGTAACATAAAAAAAAAGCCACATCCAACATTTGTGATAATAACAAACTCGGGCGATTTCTCTATCGTGCAACACTATGTACTTAGTTTTTTTCCCTATAAATTAAAAGCAATTAATAATTCTTCTTGCCCAACTAATTTGTAGATACCCTGTATTTTAAAACAATATCAAAGTACGACACGTTATACAGGTACTTTGTCGAAAGTCAATTAAAGAAGAGTATTACATTTGTGATACTTAAAAAAATTGTCAAATATTTTATAAAGGCAGAAAATTAATTTAAAAAAAAAGGTTTGTAAGTTATTGAGACCTAAAATTATTATTATTTTCTTGATAGAACTGCTAATTCTACTTTGTTTTAACATCCTACATATTGAAATAATTATTATCTGTTTAATAATCGTCCTTCAAAAAATTTTACGTTGGTGTCAGAAACTGTTATCAATATGTATTTAATTAAACATTTTGTATTGAGTTAAGAATATCGAACTTTCTAAAAAGAACTAAAATAATTATATTCTTCGGATTAAAATTGTTTAGTTTCTTAAACATTTTCGTGACTGTAACGAAATTTAAGATTTTATTCTTTCCATGGTATTTATTTATTTATATACTTACTTTTAAAGCAAACTACTGTAACGTACGCAGGTGCTTAGGGATTCGAGTAATGATCAACCAGAGTAATTCAAGCCTACTTTTATTATTTGTTTAATTTAATAACACTAGACAACGTAAGGGGGAGAATACACTTAAACCATTAAACCCGAGGATAAGCACATTGGCTTAATTTAGTTATCATAGAAAAAAATACACTTATGAGAGCGCTCTTGACTCCAATGCTTGCATTATCTTTGGATATCTCTTAACTTGGTTAATTATCCGACCTCCGATCGTTATCTTATTCACGCTTCTATATCCATTCTCAACCATCATTGCTTCTCTCTATTGCAAACACTTAAATAGAAGCTCTAATCTGCACAAATCCCGTCTTCTTCCCTGAGAGAGTTTTTCAACTGAAATCACAATTAAAAAGATTAATTTTATCCAAGAGGGTTATTAGTAGAATCGCGGATTGACCCTTTACACTACCATTAAGAATTTAATCTCATATAAAAATTAAAGTTTTACTAAAATTTTGCGCTTCAATTAAGGTATTTTAAAAAAGGAGATTTGGCGATTTTTTTTGTTGTTGTTGTTATTTTTAAATTTGTTTAGTGCATTTTAAGAAAAATGTGCTAAAATTAAAAAGCGAAAAAGAAATTATTATTACTAAAATGGGAAAAAATAGGTAAAAATTGACAAAAAATAGCCTAAACGCGGCCCATTCTGCACCAAAGGCTTATGAACAAACTTTCAATTTTTTCAATCTAATATGTTACTATATTATTTAATTTTGAAATGACCTTCAGGATAAGAGATATTTTCTTTTTTACAAAAAACTAGAGCACTTTATCTCGGTTACTATATGAAAATGCTTAAAAAGACGGTAATTCTATTCACATAAGGGACTGTAAATTTTGTAATAAAACAGTGATTGATACATCTGAAGGTTAAAACAATTCTACTATTATACGGAACTTACAGAAAAAACTTCAGGTAATTATGTTCAAAACTTTTTCAGCCCCCGTTTGATTATTTTCAAAAACTCACATTTCGAGTAAAACGCGTTTTAAAGTATGACATATCTTGCTTAAAGTAATGGCCTCTGCTTTTACTAAAACACTTGTAGTTTTTGTTCTAGTAAACGGAAAATGATAAACTTGATATTTTTATAAAGCTAATAAGATGGCCCATAAAATAAAATCATAAAAAAATTGTTAATTTTTAGCAAAATTCACAGTTTTAGGGTTGTCGGATACCTTAAGTAAATAGGGAACCTCTATCAAAGTTCTAGGGAACTCATGTTGAAACCCTCTCGCTTAGAGCAAGAGTCAGCTTTCTTGTAAATGAAAAAAACAGCCAAGAAGATAGAATAGCATGTACAAAATACAGTAGGAAAGGATTCGGTTAAAAAACGTTTCTCTGAGTCCCCCTTCTTGGATACTTTAAAAAATATGTGCCGATCTGCGCAGAAGGAACTTTTGAACATGTTGGGGGTACATATTGATGAAGTTCGGTTCCGAAGTTGAGGCTATTGAAGTTTCAAACTTCAATTAAAGTGTATTAGTTTTAGCTGTTTTTATTCAAAAGACATACCTCAAGTATGGAATTTTGAGGGGAAAAAATCTTGGAGTAGTACATCTTAATTTTGAGTTGCGGTCAAGTAACGAGGACGACACCTGAGCTGGTACTCCATTCTCTGAGCTTCCAAACCATACCCAGGACGTTGAGCGTGGACGTGCATTAGCCCTAGTCATTAGGCTTGGTGTGTAGGAGTGGGAATATAATATATTTGACCTTGATCCCTCCGGTCCTGGTGGTACGATATTCCCTCCCTCTGTCTAGTTCAGTTTGTTTTCCATCCTCGTTTGAGTAAGACGTTGTTGAGTCAAAGTGCCGTGATCATGATAAACGTAAAAATCGAGCTGCGCATAAATTTGAAATTCCTCGTGACAATTTTTTTTTAAAAAAAACTCCAACTGAATGGTTTAAATTGTTAAAATAGATGTTTGGAGATAATTGTACGTTACATAGACAAATTTGTGAATGGTACAACGATTTTCAGAAGATCGGGAGATTGTAGAAAATGATAAACATTCTGGTCGATATGTGACTTCAAGAACGGGCCATGCTCATCGTTTTTGTTCGATTTTAATAGTATCATCAAGATTGAATGGGTATCTCAAGGCCAAACGATAAAACAACAAGATTATATTGAGGTCCTGAAAAAGAGCGGAAGAATAGGCCAGATATTATGCAGAGCAACAACACGTTGGTTTTGTACGAAGGCAACTCCCCGATTCTCATCGCGCTCTCTGTAAAACAGTTTTTGGCGGACAAACGCATTACTGTGCTCTAGGATCCATCGTACTTGCCAGAAATCACACCATATGACTTTTTAAGTTTCTTAAAGTGAAAAATGCATTGATGGGAACATATTTTCATTCTGTAGAGGAGGTGAAGTCAAAAACGTCAGACTTACTGAAGATGGTGACACTTAATGAGCCGCAGCACTGCTTTGAATAGAGGAAAACTCGTATGCAGCGATGTATTGATAGGGAAGGGGTGTATGTTGAAGGAGATTAAAAAGTATACAGTTGACTCGCAATAATTCGAAGTTGAAGGGACCAATGAAAAACTTGGAATTATCAAGATATTTCGTAGTCCCACTACCCTTTGCATATTATCTATGTTAGATATTAGTATTCATAATTAAAGACTACTCAAATAATAAATCACTTATTTATTATTTCTTTAAGACAAATCTACAATTAATAATCAACTTTAAGAACAATAAATTATCATGAGTATTATCAGAATTCAATTATGGACGACGGAATACTAACTGATATCACGAGGGGAAATAACACGTACAATCAAACTACACATTTAAATCTAAGCACAAAAATTACAGACTGAAATCTTCTTCAGAAGAACCTGGAACGAGTAGAATTTATGACGTGGCTATAATCTAGATATCTTCAATAACTTCTGATCCGCTTAAATAATCTTCAAATTTCACTTCATTAAGCTAGACGGTTAAAAACACTTCTTGTCAACCAATAGTTTACTTTTTAATCCAAACACGGAGTTCTACTCTATCAAACGCTTAGTCATCATCTTTCTCTTCATTTCATTTCTCCTTTTATATCTCTTTCGAACTCGCTAAACACGAAACTATCTTATTTACATAAGTCACACTTCCAGCTCTCAGTGGGGATTGGTCAAAATAAATACAATTTAAAAGTTATAAGAGAAGTTAGTGAAACGCGTAAGCAGTACATAGAATAAAAATAAAAAAAAAAATACAAGAAGAGAAATTTTTTCTAACACATTTAAATTTGAAACTATGTAATAAAACAACAAGAGTACATAAGTATAAAATTATTTTAAAGTATTTTTAAAAAGTACATATTATACAATAAAAATATTTTACAGAAGTTTAAAGTCTCCTGTATTAAAAGAATATATTCATACACAATCCTACGCATTTCTTCTTCACAACAGCAGACCCTCCTTTCTGAACACATGTGTAGCAAGGCTATGTGTTAAAAGAAAGATATGGACGGCTGACAACAGGTGCGGTTGCTCTGTTGTCCACTTAAAGGAATGAAAACAATAAAAGTGACTTTTCACCTGAGGAACCACAAAGCACTAAGAAGGGGTGCAGACAGGTGGTCATCAAAGAGGCTACGTTACAGGGAGACATTCCGGGACAACACAACGCAAAACGTGTAAGCTCCAACCTGTTTATTACAGGACTGCACATGACAGTGAGTGTTCAAATTGTCGAGAGTTTTATTAGATAACTTCGAATTATATAGCATAATGTAGTCCGGTCAGCCGCAAATTTTACTTCGAAATATTTAATGTACCAAAACGTATTGTTTTGGTTCGAAATATCAAGAGTTTTTCTAGGGACTGAGCATATGCTTCGAATTATCGAGAGGTTCGTATTATCGAAAGTCTGAATTATAGAGAGTCGACTGTGTATTTACATTACTTTCAATAAAGCTAATTTTTAACACTAATACGGTTATTTAATTGTCTCATTACGTGTAGCTAGTTTGCTATGGCACTAGAACTTGAACTCCTCGGCCATAAGTTATCCATCCTGATTACTTGGCTACCGCTGTCATTTGGATGAATAATTAAATAAGTGCAGTATTTCGTTTATTATAATTTAAATGCAACACTTAACAGAAAAGCAATGTTGTCCCATAATCACATTCAAGTTTGCTTTTCTTAAAGGTGATTCCAAGTGTACTTCCGGGGACTGCGTGTTACACAGGAAAGCCATCTGATGACAAAAACTCTCAGATTAATAAATCTTAAATGGATAAAATAGCCTAACCATTTTGGGATGTCTTCATTGGAGAAGATCCGAAGAGATTTCAAGGAATCATATTTAGAGTAATTGAAAAATAATGTGAGCACAAACGAAAGTAGCACAAAGCAGCTTCCAAAATGGAGCGATGATTTTAAGTGCAATTTTAAGATTCTGCTTTACAATCGGAATCCTCTTTTTAGAGTAAATTATAGATCTTTCTCAGCAGATTAAAGTCTTGAATGTGTAACTTTCAAGTTGAATTTACAGAGATGCTGAAGTTGGAGAGACAATATGCTATTTTTTTTTTTCTTTTAAAAAAATCAGTACTTTTGAATGGTTATGCATGCAAATTCTCTGAAATGGTATAGAGTGAAAATCGTTTAACACGAAACTAGGGAACTGAAATATTTTTTCCTGTTAAAAGAAACGTGTGTTAAATGATATTGCAAAACAAAACCTATATTTAACAATTAAGCTTATTGAAATATATTTTATTTACATAGATATGTATACATGCATGTATTTAATAAAAATCAATAAAACAAAAACATTCACAAGAATTTAATGAAATTTAGTTCAAAATTTTCAAGTTTTTTTGAAAAACAAAACATTTATTGGGTTTTTGGAAAACAATGTGGTATTTTTCTTTGCATTTGTCTTTTTTAGCATCAAACTGTCAACAAATTATCCGATGTCGTCCATTTTGTTTTCCATTTCCACTGGATTGTGTGTCTAAATACATGCGCATACTTTTCATGATGTTCCTCATTCGGAGGACGTGGAAACAAGAGCTGCATCATTCATTTCATTTACACTATCGATATCTGTATCAATGATATATTTTGAGCTTTGAAAAAACTCCAAAATGTCTTTGTGTGCCATAATTCGTGCTGTACACACATTATCACCATCTACTGCAACGAATTTTTCCGATGGTACAGTAGGACGGTCCAACAACGCAGAAAAATAACGTGAAACCTCTTTCATTTCACACTCCTCTAAAATCTCTGGAGTTTTAAATATATTGTTCATTCACAAAGGGGAAATCTTTTCGTGTTAAGCAATTTTCGTTCCCTGTTAAGAGAAAGAAAATACATGAAAATACATAATAGTTGGTCGGGACCGTTGTATTATTTCGTATTAACCGATATTTCGTCTTAAATGTTTTCGCGTAAAAAGTATTTTGCTATACTTTTGTGTTTGCTTACAGTTAAAAATTTGTGTGCAGTCTTATCAAGAGTACATTTATATTCATGAATGTAATAGTGTCAGAGTTTCGGTCAATTCTGTAAATTTTATAAAAGTTTTGCTTATGCTAAAACCAATTAAATATAAACACATTTAGTATGAGCATTCAAAAAACTATAGAAATGTAGTGTTAAAAACAATTTAAAATTTATATTTACTTTTTTTTCCTTTGCACTATAATTATGCGTATGAGAAATGAAATCCAAAGTCAATCAAAAGATTCGAAATTCTCAAATGAATCGAATTTTAAAAACATATAAGGATATGATTGACAGATACATTATAGTAACTCATTAAATTGGTCATAAGTTCTCTCAATGTGTTATTTTTTTTTTTTTTACTGTAAATTAATTATTTTAATACTTTTCCAAAACCTTTCGTTTTGGCTGAAAATATAAGTTTTCTGTACATTTTCCTTTACTTCTGAATTAACTGCGTATGTTTAATATCTCAAAGCATATTTTAAACTTAGAATACATTTATAATTGAGGAAAAAGTATTGATATTGAAAAATCAATATATCGAAATAAATATTGTGATTGCGTATTCAATTACGCACAGCCTCCTGAAAATTTTTAAATAATGTTTAAACGTTTGTTTCATATTTTAGCAGGTTAGGTTAAATATCAATAATATAACAGACTAATTATGGAACGTAGTATTTTATTCTGAAAAAAATACATAAATGCAAATAAAAATCCGTTATATATTGTAATAAACTATAACACTTTAAATAAGTCGGTAGAATCAAGCCAGTATTATTAATTTTGGACCCTCTTTCAAACTAAAAGAGAGAGCTGAGATTAGGTACTGTTTCTTAGAATAAGAGAAAATTATCCTAACTGTT
This sequence comes from Trichonephila clavata, assembly GCA_019973975.1. Classification (NCBI taxonomy): domain Eukaryota; kingdom Metazoa; phylum Arthropoda; class Arachnida; order Araneae; family Nephilidae; genus Trichonephila; species Trichonephila clavata. The sequence continues at coordinate 90,163 of BMAO01012243.1, forward strand.
TCATTTGCAATGATTATACAATAATAACGGATGTTTTTAGAAACAAAGGAATCCAGGTACTTTAAAATCATTTAATAACTGTTTTCACTGATAGATGGCGACACGAACATTGTGTTTGGTCTTGATGGAGTTCCCTTGAATTTTTAATTTTGCCACTAGTTAGTTTTAATATTGTTAAAACCATTCGAATTTATTGTCAACGGTGATTTTATGCGAATGTATTTTTGCCATTATCCTGAGTTTCATCCTCACGTGGCGTAGTGAGTGTGAGTGAGTCAATATTAACGTCGCACTGTTCAGCTACTCGAGGGCTTTTGGCGACGGAACTCATCATTTCGAACCATGGTCAAGCTACAACACCTGAGATGGAACCCCCTCTCCTTTCTTCCACACCACACCAACGGGAGGACGTTTGAGCTCTAGACAGAATTAGCATGCATCGCTCCCCTACACGGCTGGTCTTCATTGGTACTGGGCTCGAACTCATGACACGCCAGCCGCGAGTCCGTACCTTGACCACTAGGCTACCGCTGCTAGCACGTGGCGTAGTATGGGAGTTAGGTGTGTAAAGGTCAGGTTCAAGCATGGATCCCCACTTTTTATAAAATCTAAAAGTTGTAATATTTACAAAAAATACTTTAAAATTTAAAATGCATAATACTATTTGTCAATAGTATTAGTTTAGACGAAAACTAGAATTCTCTCTGCTTTTGTTTTATTTTTTTATTTAATAAGACTTGTTCCTATTGGGTTAGTCTTCCTTTTAATTATTTCACATAGATAGCAACATTAAATCTAGTTCCTTTAGTGAATGGCATGGACTAAATACTATTTTAAGATTTCGAAGGCTACATTTGTATTATGGTGAAAAGAGGCAACATTTCTCATACTATATTAATTTATTGCGGTGCTCGCCACACATCGGTTTCGTGTGTTTACATCGCTCTGCGTCCGCCAGGCCAGATTCTCAAAACTATTCTAAGGGGTTGCCATATTCCGTAAGGGACCCATGGTCGGGTTTACCACAGAGTATCCCCCCAGTGACTGAGGGTAACAGCCCAAGGGAACGACATAGTTTTTAAAATTTTATAAACATTATTTTCTTTCTTCCCCCCTTTTTTTTTCTTTTTGAGAATCCGTACTGGTAGAAATACATTAACAATTTGAATATAATATATATACAGAAAAAATAGAACATGTAAATAAGATATATACAAATATAATACAAAAAAATTTCCAACTGAAAGTTCTTCTAGAAGGAGAAAAAAATTATGTAACATAAGTGGCTAGTTTTTTTGGAAAATGTACATGTCTTCCTGATTTTGTGGTATATATTGGTTTTTTGTTAGTAGATATTTTATCATCTTTTACACTTTTGCTCACTGAAGGTGGAGTTTCACACACAGTTTCTGAGAGAAGATGTGCGGGTTTGACGCGATCTAGAGAAACTTTAGTTTTTCGACCATTAACGTCAATGGTGATAGTTTTGTCTGTTCTGGACAGAACTTTATGTGGTCCAGTATACGGTTGACATAAAGGTGGTTGCACACGATCGATTCTCAAAAAGATATGAGATGATGATTTTAGTGAAGGATGAATGTAGAATCGATCAGTGCAGTGAGCAGATGTTGCAACAGGATTCAGTTGTTGCATTCTGTGACGAAGATTAGTGATGAAATTATTATCACAAAAAGGAATGTTTGATATATCTATCATGTCACTAGGAAGACGTAGGTTTGTTCCATAAACAATTTCAGCACAAGAAGATTGCAGATCTTCTTTAACTGCTGTTCTAATGCCGAGAAGAATGATGGGGACTATTTCGGACCATCTGTCATTCTCATGGGCTTTAATGGCTGATTTCAAATGTCGATGGAACCGTTCCACTATTCCATTTGAAATTGGATGATATGTTGTAGTTTTGATCTTTTGTGTTCCCAGCATGCGAGTAAATTCAGCATACATTGATGAACGCATCTGGGTTCCTTGATCAGAGGTGATTATAGATGGGCAACCAAAACGAGAGATCCAAGTGTCAAAAATTGCACGGCAAATGGTTTTTGCTTGCATGTCTGGAATGGGGATTGCTTCTGGCCATCTGGAGAAGCGGTCGATTATCGTAAGAAGATAACGATGACCTTCAGATGGTGGCAAGGGACCTACAATATCTATGTGAATGTGAGTGAATCTAGCGTCAGGAAGAGAGAACGTTCCTAGAGGTGTTTTATTGTGCCTTTGGATTTTCGACTTTTGACACGATTCACAACACCGGACCCATTGCTTTATTTGGCTTTTCATGCCAGGCCACACGTAGCGAGAGCAGATGAGTTTTGTAGAAGCTACTATCCCTGGATGTGCAAGATTATGAAGATGGTTGAATATTGTTCTTCGAAACGATGCAGGGACGAAAGGACGTGGAACTCCTGTTGAAATATCGCAAAGCAAATAGCAATCTGAGGTTTGGCATGGTTTTAGCTCTAATTTAAGAGATGATTCATTATTCTGCAGAATTTTTTGAACTTCTGGATCATTTTTCTGTGCTAATGCAAATTCTTTAAAATTTAAATTTGGAGAATTAGTAATGGAATCAATTTCGATTCTGGAAAGAGCATCAGCAACTATGTTCTCTGAACCTTGCACATGCCGAATGTCGGTAGAATATTGGGAAATTAAATCTAAGTGGCGTAGTTGTCGAGGAGAACATTTATTTGGGTTTTGTTTAAAAGCATAAATTAGGGGCTTTTGGTCAGTGTATATTGTGAAGTTTCTGCCTTCTAACATATGCTTGAATTTTCTTATAGCCGAATAAATTGAAAATAGTTCCTGTCATAAGTCGACCACTTTTGCTGACTTTTGTTAAGTTTCATGGAGAAAAAGGCTATTGGTTCCCATTTCCCTTGTGATAATTGGGATAAAGTGCCTCCAATAGCAATATCTGAAGCGTCCACCCATAGGCTCAATTGAGCCCCTGGAATAGGATGTCTTAAAAGGGTAGCTTCTGCCATAGCGTTTTTCGCTGCAAGAAAAGCTTGTTCTGCGTTTTCATTCCATTTTAATGGTTCGGATGATTTGCGAACACTAGAATGAGATTTCTTTTGATTTGTATGTCCTTCTAGAAACTGAACAATGGGAGCAAGTATATATGCGGCTTTTGGTATAAAGCATCTATAAAAGTTAAACATGCCCAAAAATCTACGCAATTGTGTTAATGTGTTTGGTTTAGGAAAATCTAGAATACATTTTACTTTATCAGGTAGAGGTTTAATTCCATTTTCTGACAGATTAAAGCCTAAAAAGTCTATTGATGATGCACCAAATATGGATTTAGATACATTAATGCATATACCATATTCATCTAATTTTGAAAATAGGTTTTTTAAATGTTGTTGATGTTCCTGGGGATTTTTAGATGCAATTAAAATGTCATCGACAAAAGCGTAAATTCCAGGTAAGCCACGAGTGACTTCATCTATAAAACGTTGAAACGTTGCGGATGCGTTACACAATCCGAATTGCATTCGTGTACTTTCAAATAAACCAAACGGAGTGCAAATTGCCGTTTTGTGTATATCATCTGGGTGAATAGGAATTTGATGATAGGCTTTTACTAGATCAATTCGACTAAAAACTTTTGAGCCATGTAATTCAGCTGTAAAATCAGCAACACAAGGAATGGGGTATTTATCTTTTAATGTTTGAGAATTTAACGCTCTATAATCGCCAACAGGTCTCCAATCTAAAGTACCTTTCTTAGGAACCATATGAAGTGGGGAAGCGTAGTTACATTTTCGAAGGTCGTAAATGTCCCAGATGCATCATGTTTTGAAATTCTGTTTTTGCAATTTTTAGGCGATCTGGTGCCAACCTTCGGGGTTTTGCTACCACAGGAGGACCTTTTGTTATTATATGGTGAACAGTGTTATGTTTCACTGGTTGATTTGGTTTAGGCAATTTTGTGATAGAGGGAAATTCTTTCAAAAGTTTATGAAAAATTTTATCTTTAGAAATAGAAATTTGAACAGAGTGGTGATTAGCATGTTTTAAATGGCCTACTGATTGTAATTTTGTTTTAGTATCTCTAAGACATTTGTGTCTGAGATCTGGCACCAATTCAAAATAATGGAGGAAATCTGCACCAAGAATTGGTGTACTTACATCTGCAATCAGAAAAGTCCACATAAAATCTCTTCGTAAATTAAAATTTAAGGTTAATGTTTTCTGCCCATATACATTAATTGAGGATGAATTCGCGGCAAAAAGGGTTTGTTGTGAAGCATTTCTTTTTTGATAGGCATTAGCAGGAATTAAAGACACGTCAGAACCGGTGTCGACCAGAAAGGAGATATTTGTTGTCCGGTCTCGAATGAACAGGCGACGTGATTCCTTGGGCAAAGAATAAGTCGCCATTATTCTTTGCTGGCTTCGTTTCCCTGCCATGTGCATGGTTTAATGCATTTTTCATCTCTACATTTTTTTCCGAAACGCCTGTGAAACCAGCAAATCGAAAAATCACGCTTATTCGAAATGCTTCTTTCACGGGAATTTTTGTTCCGACGGTATGGAGAGTGACCACGAGAGATTGAAAGACGATCAATTCTTTGATTTAATTTTTCAATTTCACGAAACAGTTTAGATTCTAATGATTGCTCTTTTGAAACAGAAAAAGTTTCAATAGGAGATGGCGAGACTTCGAAAATTCTGTCCGCAATGTCGGCGGCTTTGTCTAACGTAAGGTCAGAAACAGCAGCTAAAATTGTTTGAACCGAAGACGGCAAACGCTGCAGAAATAACTCCGTCATCAGTTTATCATCAACATTCAAAGATTCTGCGCGCCGTTTCATGTTACGCAGTAGTTCGGAAGGTTTTCGAGAGCCTAATTCTTCCCCCGAAAGAAGTTTCCGAATCTCCTGCTGGGACGATTCCCCTGAACGATTTATGAGTTCGTTTTTTATTTGCGCGTAGGGATCAGTGGCACCTGGGTGCATGAGGACATAGCGAACTAAAGACGCGGTGTCGGGAGGGAGATGAGCTACTATGTAATTGTACTTAGTTAAAGACTCAGTTATTGGTTTTGGGGTTGCTAAAGCGAATGTACTCTCGCACATAACAAACCACAAGGTGGGATCGGATCTATTATATACTGGTATTTTTACAGCATTTACTTCCGACATTGTGCAAGGTTTTAGAACAAAATTACTAAATAAACAATAAAATAGACATGCATTCAATAATAAAAACACTATAATAACCAGTAATATTATATTTAATTAGAATTTGGCATTTTCATCGATAGTACACGTGATATTTTTTTTTAAAACTTGTATCACAAGAATTTTATTTCATCCGAAATTATTACATGCAATCAAGTAATTTTAGCATTAAATATGAAAAAATAAAATAAAATATTAAATTGATAAAACAATTCAAGTTAAATTAAAAGCACAGAAAAATGAAACAGAGAAAGAAAAATCCACTTATCTGTGATACATTTGCAGTTGAAGATGAGAGCCACACCCGAAATCGAAACCAAGGATGCTCGGATCCATGGACAAAGGAATTGAGTCCTTATACTAAATTTAGTTGAATGTGACGATGTTTTTTTTTTTTATCACCATCGATTTTGTGAACTACTATTCACAAGGTAAAGGTTTTGCTTGAATATACCGGGTCACCACTATGGTGAAAAGAGGCAACATTTCTCATACTATATTAATTTATTGCGGTGCTCGCCACACATCGGTTTCGTGTGTTTACATCGCTCTGCGTCCGCCAGGCCAGATTCTCAAAACTATTCTAAGGGGTTGCCATATTCCGTAAGGGACCCATGGTCGGGTTTACCACAGTATCTAATACTTGTTATTGGAATAGATATGCCTCTAGAATTTCTATATTTTATCTTTATTGGTAAAATAATCAAAGTGTTACGAATGTTAAAAGCTGAAAATAGTTTCAGAGTAGTTAATATGAAACACAAATATCACTTCACAATCAACTACAAGAAATATTTTTAACTGCACTATTTTTTTTTAAAAAAAACTATTTTTGTCGTGTTGATTTTTCTGTTGTCAAAAAGTAATATTCGCTAAAAATATTAATTCTATTTATTTTAAACTAAATCTTCTGCTAAGAATACTCGCATTAGCAAAGGGCAAAGGGTCATTAAATATGAATCATATTTTACATTTCAAATCGAATCGTTTGTTTAATAAAATTAGAGTTAAATTTTTCCTACAAAAAGATATGCCACTGAGATCGTCCAATGAAAGATTTCAACGTCTCGATGTAATGGGGTCGATTCATCACCAGAGGGCGCTGCAATCGTTTAGCGATTGCCACGTGATTATCAAATAAACAATAACAGCTAACATTTGTGGTTGTGTGCTAGCCGTCGATTTTGCTTACATTCAAATTTTATATTCTTTAAATTTTTTTAGTTCTCTAAATATTTTTAATATAATTTCTAGTCTTTTGCTTTTCGAATAGTAATAAAATATATACATATCTTTAATTTACAGTATTAGATTTAAGCTTAGTTTATACTTCTGTTCTTTGACCTCGTGTATTGTGTTTTTGTATACTTTTAGGCTTCAGTTCAGTTCAGTTCAGTTCAGGTTTTGTGGGATATAGAGCTACAAAGGCTATTATCCCCTGAAAAAACTAAAGGACTAATAAATTAATAGATGTCAAAATATTTCATTTTCTGGATAAAAAATCTGAATGATAATCTATTTGACAAAGCTTTCTCCAATAGTTCTTTGAAAGTAATGTTATAATGTGGATCAATTTTAAGAAAGTGCTTTAATTGATTTCGAGGATGAATATATCTATTGCAGTTTAACAAGATGTGGTCCAAATCGTTTAAGCAATTACAGATTCTGCAGTTTGTGTTGTCTGATAAATTAAATTTACGTAGGAGTCCAGGAGTGTGATGATCATTTTACTGAAGATTCGAGTGCATACGATTTCTTCTCTTCTATTGCTTGTCCATTTAGAAATAGAGCCTATGTTTGGAATATTGCCCAAGTTTTCTAAATATTTGCTTGAACAGAAGTTATCATTTGCTTTTTTAAAACTCTCTTGGTATATTTTTTTTCTGATGTCTTCTGAGGCGATCCAGTCGATGTGAACATTAGACTCTGTGACAGATCTTGCGAGATTATCCGCCTGTTCATTCCACAATATATTTGAATTTCCCGGAGTCCAAAGTAGAATTATCTGGTAGTTATAATGCGATAAATGTATATCTTGCTAGCTAATTTATGGATGACACTATGAGATTTGATCGAATAATTTTGAAGAGCAGAGAGGACAGAGAGACTATCAGATAAGATTAGCAGATTTTTGTTTGTAACTGACAGATCATCTAAAGCTTGGCAGATAGCCAGAGCTTCAGCTGTGAAAATAGAATTATTGGGATTGATACTGTAGGCAAAAGAGGAAAATTTTCCGTAATACCTGAAATTGATGTAATTTGTTTAGTTTTAGAGGCGTCGGTAGCTATTATATAGAAGCCTTGGAAATCACGATCTATTGTTTCATCAAATAAGCCCCTTAAAATCTGTATTGGTAGAGTTTTATCCTAAAATTTGTAGTTATCGACATATATTTTGCATGGAGAATTGAGAAAGATGTTATTCTGGGATTGAGATAATTTGACCACTAATAGCATTCAAGGGATTTAATATATTTATTATATTTTTTTATCTTCTTCCATAATATTTAGATTCATAGAGTCGGGGTTATTGCAATATTATGGAGAAAAGGTTTGGTTTGAAATTTGAGGAAGGAAGTAGTTGTTTGCTAGTCTTCGTATTTTGTCGGATAGAATTTCCTGTCCAGCCAGTTTTAAAAGTACAATGTTTGGAGTCCATTGTGGAAGTCCTAATCAATTCGGAGGGCTTTTGTTTGAATGACATTAAAAGGTTTAAGTTGATTATCAGACCATTTATTTATTATATGGCTAAAGTAGAAGAAAACACTGCAAATACTATTGTTTACTATTTTGATCAGATCTGCAGCTCTTGGACCATGATGCTTGTAGGCCATAGCCTTAAGGCTATTAATTTTTTTCAATGCTTTGCTATTTAATTGATTTCTTAAAGAAACATTCTGACTCCGTTTGGAAAAGTGAACACCTAAATATTTGATTGAGGATTGCCAAGGTAGTGGATGCCCTTCCAATAAAATATTAGGAAACGTATTAATTCTTTTATTGGATAATTCAGCAATTGTACTTTTATCTGGACTAAGAGATAGCTTCCAATATTTGCACCATTGAGAAATTCTTTCCAGCGTATTTTGCAATTTTTTGTGAATGTACTCAAGAGAATGATGAGAGCAGTAAATAAATACGTCGTCGGCGTATATTAAACATTCGGTGTCGTGTTCCAAGGTTTCAAAAAAAAAATCATGCATGTAGATAGTATATAAAAGGGGAGAGAGGACACTACCCTGGGGAAGACCTTGGGAAGATATGCTTTTGGAGGAAAGAAATCCCCTCCATTTGATTTGGAAAAACCGTTGTGTGAGAAACTTGTGGATCCAAATAGCTGTTTTTCCTGTTATACCAATTTGCAGACATTTATAGAGAAGACCGTCGATATAAACTGAATCGTATGCGCTCTTTATATCTAAACTTATTCCTACAAAATATTTCTTTTGGGATTTTGCATCCGCTATTGCTTTTTGAATAATATATGTAGCACACACACACTTCTGCTATCTTTAAAAGGGACGAAACCGTAATGTTGAGGATGAAGTTTTCTTTCTGCAGTTAAAAAGTAGCTTAATCTATTGGTTAGGACTCTTTCAAAGGTTTTTGAAAAGATGGAAGTCAGTGCTATTGGTCTATAAGATGAAATTTGAGATTTGTCTTTGCATTGTTTAGGAATCGGGAGGATGACCGCGTGCTTCCAAGAGTTTGGAACTATTGCATTATGAAATATATTTTGAAAATATCTTAAAATTACTTCACAGCCACTGTGATCAAGCTTTTTAAGGAAGGATGCAGTGATATGATCAGCTCCAGGAGTAGAATTTTTAGAGAGTTTTATTGCTCTGTGAATTTCAGAAATATGAAAAGGTTTGTTAAGAATGTTATCCGCTTTGTGGAAAAAGTCCAGAGGAATTGGTTCGTGATGAGCGTTTTTAGATGCAAAAAATCGCAAAAATATTTGCTTGAATTGAGGATGAGTAATGACTATTATTTATTTGAAGGATATTATGCTTATCTTCTATATTATTAGAGGTGGAGAGCTTCTTAAGAATATTAAAAAATATCTTTGGATTAGAAACGTTGTTACAAATATTATCCCAATATAATCTTTTGGCACTTTTAATATGAAATCTGAGTTTACTAGCATATTGCTTGTATTTGATCCATAAATGAGGAGAAATGCTTCGTATAGCTTTTTTCCTGAACTTTTTTTTTAAAATTTATAAAAATTATGGCAAGTACCATTCCACCAAGGAGGGAAAGATTTGCTAGAACTTTTAATTCTTTACTATTACTATGTATATTTTTCGAAATTTTGTCAGTAAGATTATCTATATTTTCTTCTGGATTGCTTAGTATAATCTCCACTTCTTCTTTCACAATCTGCCAGTTAGTTTTTGTTACAAATCTTTTACTCGGCTTTCGTAGAGAAAATTCTGTTATTACTGGACTATGATCACTATAAAAAAACCCAGCTGAAACATAACAATTAGTATATCCAGAGAGGTTTGAGGAGCAAATTGTAAGATCGATTAAAGAGGATTTACCCGCTGAATTTCTATAAGTAGGAACTGTTGTATTAAGAAGTATTGAATTTGATTCAGTCAACCAATCAACGAAAATATTACTGTATTTGGAACTGTGATCTGATCCCCACATCGGATGATGCAGGTTAAAATCGCCAAAAATGAAGAAAGGATCTGTTAAAGATTCGAGAAAGGATTTGATTATAGTAATATTAAGTCCACGTGGTGCATAGATGTTTATAACATAAAAAGTAATGTCTTTAATATTTATTTTAACTACAAGTGATTCCAAGTCTTCTATTTGTGCTGACTGAATAGGAATTTGTTGGGCGGAGACATTCAGAGGAACGGCTATTATTAAACCACCTCCAGGTCTATTTTGTCTGTCATTTCTGAATATCTTTTTCCCTGGAATATTAAAACTGTCTTCATTTGATAAAAAGGTTTCTTGGAAAATTAAAATATCTGCTTGCGAAAAAGGAGGGATGTTTAACCAAATGGTTTTATTTTTTAGGCTTCTACAGTTCTATTGTAAAAAATGCATGAATTTAGAAAAGGGAAAAAGGAATATTTCACCGAAATATCAAAAAGATTCCTCCCCTTTGAGGAACAAATAAAAAATAATTTATTAAAGTACTGGAGTGAAACATATGTACAGAAAATTAGAACGTATATATAGAGAATTTTTTTTTATCCGATTTCAGTGTTGAGTATTCCACTTTTGCCAGAACCGCCTGAAACTGGACCCGTGGGGGGATTTAATGTGACTGAAGCTCTTTTCTTTCTTCCAGGGGGAGAGCAATGCGTCGTCGAATCTTTTATGCTACATACATGAGAAAATACAGTTTCCATTGATTTTTTTAAAGTTTCCATCAGGAATGCCGTTTGTTTTTCTAATAATGTTAGGAAAGCAGTCATCATTTTATCAAATTTCATATCTATGATTTCCTGAATGTTAACATTTTCTTGTGTGTTATTTTTAAGAACTGTCGCAAAATTTTCGGAAGTAGATTCACGAAAACGTCGTCGTGCCTCACTTAGTGTTATATGGTGCCTACACTTCAATTCTATAATTTGTTTTTCTTTAATGAACAAAGGACAAAGAGAAGAATTTGCCGGATGATTGCCCTTACAGTTAGTACAGCTCGCATTTACTGTGCACGTTCCTTGATGGGAAGAACCACAATTACAACATATAGCTGGACTCTGACAAAAACTTAGGCTTAGTAATTAGTTTATCAGCTATATTTTCTTTCAAAAAATTATGGATCGTTCACTTGAACAAATTCTTTATACTAAAAAATTAAGTTTTAAATCGTAGAACAGGGGAAGGAGGGGGTGATGTCAATTTTTTTGCCGACCAAAATCGATCGCCAAATAACTAAATTTAACAAGAGGTGTTTTTGGCGACCGGAATCGATAGCTAAGCAACACATTTTAGCGATTCCGAGAATTTACAAATTGTAACTTTGCAATAAAAATAAAGAAATGTTAATGTTGCATTTTAAAAAATATATTTTTTTGCTATCAAATGATGCATAAACATAAAAATTGTAGTTTCTTTAAGTTAGAGGCAAGAAAGGGTTTTTCATTTTGTTATATGATAATAGATGCTAATCCGAAAATGCCGCCAAAATACTCAGTCTAATAAAACACGTGGGTAATTGTTGTGCGTACTATTATGTGATTATGACGTCAGATGAATCGAGTCAATTGGATAATGTATGTTTTTGCTTGATCGAGACTACTATTTAAAAAAGACGATCACAAATTCGAATATGAAGAAAAAATAATGATAATGCTTTGCACTAATTAATGTAATTTGCCTTGCATGTGTATACTTTGAACAGAACCGTTGAGAACATTTTAAAAAGGAACAAAAATTAATAAAACTCACGCAGAATTCCAATAACGAAGCCCGCGAATAAATGTCCCTTTATCTGACCTTAGGGGCGATACTAGACTCAGTGCTTTTCATATTACCATGGGTCGAGATTACGACACGAGTTATAAATAGTCAGTTGCGGCATCATGCAACTCAAACACAAAAGAAATGAAAGCGAGCCTTGAGTTTCTTGTCTCTTCTATGATAAATAGGTTTATTGTTCAGTTTTTTACGACGTGTTCGAAAGAGTTCAATGAATAATGCTTTGAGGAAATCTGTTTCAAAACCAGATGCTTTTCTCAAGCGATTTGTGGAAGTTATCCTTTTTTTAAATATCAAAAGACAGAGGTCAATTACAAACTATTCCATTTTATTAAGAAAGCTCCATTTACTAAAAAGTCTGCTTTTATTTTTAATTTATTTACATTTTATTGTTATAAGTTACATTTAAGTTTTATTTACTTGTTTTGCACTGGTAGACAGAGCCAGGGACGTCTTAAGACTCTTTGAGGCCCTGGGCCCAGACAAATCTTAAGATTTTTGTGGCCCTGCGCCCCTACGCAAAATTAGGCTCTACCGGAAATTCCGAAAATAGACAGTATATAGCATGCATTGTCAAATACTCGTTAAAACGGTCATTTGAAACAAATTAAAGTGCACGACTAACTATCTCAAAAACCTAGGCACAAACTGGCTCGACCGATGGCTACATTTCGACTAAATGAGTTGCATGATTGTTTATGATATTAGGCCTAAGCCTGGGCATGGACAATGGTCATCACATAATACAGACTTACCACTTTTGCCAGTTGACATGCAGTTTGAAATTCATTGTTTTTCGAAGAATATGTACGAGAATAATATATGAGCATTAAAATTATCCGGATCATGATCTTATTAAGACATAGTTGAGAACGAAACGAGGCCCCCACCGAGGACGAGGCTCGGGCCCAGTTGGCCCATACCTTAAGACGTCTCTTGACGGAGCTCATCCAGCAGGGTTTAAAGCCATCGTGTTGGTCTCCCTGGAGGATCATCGCTCCAGTCCGGCAATTAGCTTTGATTAAAAATCAAAATAACTATCACAAATTTTCAAATTTACATAAATATTCAGATAATTTCAAATAAGATTTTCCGAAAGTTGGTTTGCATATTTGCAAGCAATCATTTACAGAATTTCTTTTAAAACACACAAAATTATAACATATTTGCATAACATCATAACTTAATCGACTCTCGATGATTCGAAGTTGGAGGGACCAATGAAAAACTTCGAATTATCAAGAGAGTAGAAAAAAACTTCGAAAATGCACAAAGAGAAATTTTTTTTTAACACATTTAAATTTGAATCTCTACGTCTTAAAACAACAATTGTACATATGAATAAAATTATTTTGAAGTACTTTTAAAAAGCATGCATTATATATACAGCATAAATATTATACAGAAGTTAATACATATTTATGTATTAAAAGCACAATTATTAAAATAATACATACTGTGTACTATTAATCTTTTTTGATGAAAAATCTTTTTTTCTTTCATGGCATTCACTTTAACTTCGTCGATAGATTTTTCTAGAATAAATGAAGCTTAAAAACTTCCGCGTCAGCATGATTTTGTAAGTAAAATTTGCTTATAGTTTATTTAGTAACACTTAAACTTTTGTCAGAGTTATCTGATTCAACTCCTCCGATTCGTCTTTATCACTTCCTGTGTTATTGTGGTCCAAACCCACAATTTTATCTTTTTAAAGGGAGACACATAGAGACAACAAAAATTGTAAGCTCCAACCTGTTTGCTACGGGACTGTACATGATAGTGAGTGTTCGAAGTGTCGAGAGTTTTATAAGATAACTTTGAATTATCACGTGTTGTAGTCTGGCCAGCCACAGATTTTACTTCGAAATATGAGTGTACCAAAATGTATTTAGTTCGAAATATCAAGAGTTTTTCTAGAGACCGAGCATATACTTCGAATTAGCGAGAGACGTTAGGAGAAAAGCGACTCAATCATTCACTCGCACAAACTTACTCATCATGATATCTCGGGAAAAATTAAACCTACAGGCTTAAAATTTGGTAGACATGTTTCTTTCATGGAGTAGAGATCCGTTGCAAAAGTTGTTTTGCAAAAATCGACCCCCCAGGGGACATTTTGAAAGCTAAATGGGTGTTATAGATAAATATATTCAAGATTCGGAACCATTAGATCTACAAACTTGAAATTTGGTGAGCACGTTCTTTTCATGCAGTACAGATCCGCTAAAAAAAATTTTAAAAAAATTGTGAAAATCGACAACCTAGGGGTTTTGCGAGAGCTTACCCTCATAGGTAAATATTTCTTTTTTTGAGCTATTAAACCTAAAGTCTCGAAATTTGGCAGACATGTTCCTTTCATGGAGTTGATATCCACCCCAAAAAAGGTTTCGTTGAATTGAAATTCACTAAGAATGTATCTGACGAAAATCGACTGCCAAAGGGGGGGGGGGGTAAAAAAATCCGTTTCTGAACTATTATATTTAGACTTTAAATTTGGTAATCATGTTTATTTTATTGAGTAGAAATCCACTAAAAACGGAAATACTAATAGGAGGAGCAGGTTACGAGGGCGTAAAAGATAATTCTACTTCATTTTTTTTTTAACGTTTATAAACCCCGTGCACCACCGAACGTATAACACGGGGGTAAACAACACAGACAGAAGAAAGGATTACAACACAAACATCCATGCCTTCTCCGGGATTCGAACCCAGTCCCTACGGGTTGGGTAAATTTGGGATCATATTTTGTAATTCTTCATATAATTTGTAAGGTTGGGGGGGGGGGGAGGAGATAGAGTCCCTGCTCTCACCTACTTGCAGGACCGTGTGTAAATCTTGAGAGCTTTTCAGTATCTGCTCTTTTGAGATATTTTTTAACTTGTTTAAGTCTTAGAGAAAGCCAAAATTTTCAAAATATTTCTTTAAAGACATAAATCTTGAACCCATAATGCTTATCACAGAATCAATCATGGTATTAAAAAAGTCTGTTTCATACCGGCTTTTGACAGACTCTGTAGGTTGATCGCCGCCTTCATAATCAAACATTCTTTTCTTTTTTGGCTACCCTTTCATTTTTAAAATCTTTTGGCAAATCATAACTGCTTTTCTGAATAAACTTACGAGCGTCAAACAAGTATTTTCCGAATCCAGTTTGTCGATACTCTTTGATCCAGCTACAAAATGTACGCAAATGTTCAAGGGTAATGCATTAATCTTTTTTTTTTCGGGGGGGGGGGCTTGTACAATACCATAATTTGCTTATGGTATTGATACGTGTTATACCATACATGTAATGATACGATAAATTCCAAACTTAACATTTCATTTAAAACAGAATCGCAATCACTGAGTGTGTTGGATTGTTCCGTTTTGTTTTTTAAGTTTTCTATGCATTCAACAACATCATCAAATTGTAATAATGCGACCTTCACCGCCTCGATTCTGCTTTCCCACCTTGTGTCTGATAAAGGCTTAATAGTAAGCTTTAATTTATCTTTGATAATTTTCCAGCGTTTGCTGAAACTTAAAAATAGCAACAAAAATAAATCTTCTGAATAAAACCAAAAAATGTTTTTGTTGCCACTGACGAATTAGCTGCGTCTACCAATAACAGATCCCAGCTACAACAACCATAAGGTGTAAAAAATGCCCTGGGATTTATATTTAATATTCTAGTTTTAACTCCACTATTTATGCCTACCATATTTGCACCATTGTTGTATCCTTGTCCACGACAGTTCTGAATATCTAAGCCATTTTTTTCTAGCTCTCCCAGTATTGCATTGGTCAAATATTCTCCAGTCGTTTCAGTGACAGCAAAAAATTCGATCAAGTTTTCTTCTACACTTCCAGCTGATGTACTACAATATCTTAAGATGACCGACATTTGTTAAATTCTATTACAGTCTCTAGTGCAGTCGAGTAAAAAAAGAATAATATATTTTGCCTCGTTTCTCCCACCAATCACTTCACTGATAACTGTGTTTGATATGATTGTGATCAATTCGTTTTGAATATCATGGCTTAGAGGAATAGGGTTTGCAGCCCCGGGATCCCGGTGGTTTTTTCAAATCCCTGGATTTAATTTTTGTCTGAGTATTATTAATCTGTTATTACATTTAATGTATCTTATTTACTTTTTTTTGTACTATATCGGATAATGTTAGTTTTCTTACGTGTTGAACCTTGAAGGGTTCGAGGAGGGTGTGTACGCTAAACCATGAAATTTCATATGTTTTCTATTATTTTCATCTGCAACTTTCTCCCCATCACTAGTGGGGTCAGAAAACGGACATTTCTTCCACCCTCAGGATGTCTGATGTCAGCTAACTTGGACAGAGGCATTTAGAATTTTCGGAAGATATCTAGTAGGGTTTTCAGCCCCGGAATCCTGGAATTCCGAAACCCCTGGATCCCGGTGTTTTTTTAATCCTGAAATCCCTGGATTAAAATAACTAATTGCGGGGTTTAATTTTTGTCTAAATTATATTTAAAAAAATTTTCTCATAAAAATTTTCTAAGAATTTAATTTTTCAAAAATTTATATTCTGTTTATGAAATATGTATGTAGAATTTTTTGGCACAATTATAAGTGCTTAATGTAAAAAAATTATATATGCACACAATATGGGAGAACGTCGCACACACAGATCTAAGTGGCTCACTGCAATGCTTACACAATAATATAAGCAACATCACAAGAATAGATTTTGTCACAGTTCCTTCTTCATTTAAATGCCGCTAATTAATAGTGGACCTGCTTGGAAGACTTGAGACACTTCAAATCCCATTGCATTACTAACAGCTCATGCAACTAGATCTTCAATTTCAAATGAGGTAACACTTGAAATTGATTCATATTTTGATTCAATAACTGGATCAATTTATATACAAAAACCATTAGTTGTAGCAGAAGAACAAAATAAATTTATATGCACCAATGCAGTCTATTAGATTTGAGACACTGTCATCAAAAATTCAAAAAGAAATGTCTCTTTTTTGAAAATGGAGAGAGACGTGGTGGCTACCTGAAAAGAACGTACTCCTATTTAATGACGATAATACATACTAGTAAAGAATCCGAACGTGCATTTTCTTCGGCAGGACAATTTGTAACAAAAATAAGAAGCCGTTTCAACGATGAAACGCTGGAGGAGCTGTGGTTTTATAAGCTTATTTACCAGAAACACAAGAAATGCTTTTTTTAAATTTCATTATGTACTATTTTCATTTGTTTTTTTATGATGAATTAATTTTTTTATTTGTTTCCTTAAAATAATATTAAATCATTTTTTAATTATATTTTTAGTTTTATTATGCAATTTAAACTATGCTAATATGTAAGTATTTTTAATAAATAATCCAATCCTAATCCCGGGATTGAAAATATGACACGGGATTGCAAACCCTACTTAGGAAATGGTGTGCAAGTTGTTTATTATCAATGCAATTCATGTGTTTCTGTAAAGTAGGATTATATATTTAGATATCAATTTAAATAAGTCTATATGAAGTTTCCAGAATTCTTAGTGTCTTTGTCTTTTTGAGAGATTCTCCATGATCTCTAAACGCCTGATTATGATAGGCTAATAAATTTATGATATCATTTGATCTTTCAAACAAGTTGTACAAATGTTTGTGAGATTTGAGAATTCGCCTTTCGTTGTCTCGGTTTAATGATTTTTTTCGTGCTTTATTCCCTTCTCTAATGTTATTCATTAGAACGTATAAGCCGTATGTTCTTTAGCGTTCTAATGTTTGTGTAAAATACTACTTAAGTGTTTCCGATCACAGCACCCTTCCTGTACCATTTGAGTTTATGAATTGCCAAATAGTCTACATGAAAAACAGAAAACTTTATTTTTAGAACTTGAATTAACCAACCAGGACGACGTTGAGTTTCACTATTATTTAGTTTTCTTGAGAAAGGAAAATTGGAAAAGTGTCTATGATCCTCATCTTTAGGATAATATTCATCACTGTTATTTAACTGCTGTATGGGATCGCTTTGAACTACATCATGACCGGTGAGTATCTGTCATGGGAAACGTACACAAAATCCCGGGTCAAAACTGGAAAATGCTTGATTCACTATGTCACTGGCATCTCTGTTCACAGGTGAAGAACTGATCTCAATCTCATCTTCTTGATTGTGACTTATGTTACTCAACGTGAACACAGAAATCACAACAATTGATTGGAAAACTTTTGATCCAATATCTATTTCCGATTTTCACCGTTTGGAATCAATAGTCGGTTCATCTGGAGTATCTTCCAGATTCAACGTAGACTCGGATAAATGTTGTTGAGACGTCGAAGGAACCGATTGATTTGATTCTGTACTGTCAGATTCAGTCTGACTGAGAAATTTCATCAAACCTGAACTTTAAACCTGGTTGGATACAACTCTTTCCGCTTTTCTGTTTCTTTTCGCTGCACCAGATTCCCCTTTTCTCCCTTTATCTCTATCTCTCTTAGTGCCTAAGCCTGACATGATTGATAAATTATGAAACATGCCCAGTACCACTATTATTTATTCTCACATCAAATGCTTTTAAAATTTATAATATGAAATAGAAACATGAAGCGAGACTGCGTCTGCATGCGATGCTTTGACTTTCTAATGATGGGAAGTCCCGAGCTATGTCCCGCCTCTGACCGGGGACTCCCTGCGCCGATAGCAGCTTAACTCCAACCAATGTTGCCATACTAAATATGAACAAATGAGCGGAAACGACAAAGTTGAGAAATTTTTAATCAAAGGAAATGGAAAACAATATTTTCACGAATTATTTATTCATATGCTTTCATGCACCGATAGATAGAATATCTTTTTTTTTTAAAAGTTGATATATCAATTTTTCGATATCTTATGTCAAAAAAAGAGATAGAATTGAGAATTTTCTAATTTAAAAAAAAAACCTGTGGTGTGCACTTCTGGATTTTAATTACATTTTGTTTAATTTATTTTGGCTTTGAGGCGCGAGGCCCTATGCACCGCGAGGCCGTGGGCAGTGGCCCACACCGCCCACGTCTTACGCCGCCTCTGGTCCTATCCTTTATAAATCAAGAGTTACAAGAATATTTTTCAGTACAATCGAACGCTTAACGTTAAAACTTAGATATCAATAAATTTTATACATATAAACAGTATATATTCGTACAATGTCATTTACCCATCGAAGCGGGCGGGTAACGGCTAGTTTTATATATCACTATATCCGCCACCCACCTTCTTCGCTGGGTATTTCATGATACTGTATGAATATATCCTCCTTATATCTGTATGTAAATTATTGCTATCCAAATCCTAGCATTAAGCGTTTGAGTTTATTTGAAAAACTTTCTTATAACTTGCACCAGAATTACTAAAATTAAAACATAATTGTCTTTTACGCTCTCGTAACCCCCTCCCTCAAAGTGAGTCTCCTCAAAACCCATTTTTAACGGATCTCTACTCAATAAAATAAATATGCTTGGCAAATTTCAAGTCTGAGTCTAATAACTCAAAAAAAGGAATTTTGTTTTACCCATAGTAACTACTCTTGATAGTCGATTTATGTTAAGACCTGTTCTCAGCTCATTTCAACTCAAGAAAAGAAAAATGCATACCAAATTTTAAAGTCTGTAGGTTTTATGTTTCAAAAACGGGAATTTTTATGTATAACGCCTCCTTGAGCCCTCACAACCGTTCTTAGCGGATCTCTACTCATCAAAAGGAAAATGTCAAATTTCATGTCTGTAGGTCTAATAATTCAAAATCTGGAGTTTTTATCTATAAAGCTCCCTTGAGAGGCAATTTTTACAAAACTCATTCTTAATCTATGTTAAACAAAAGAAACGTGCTAACCAAATTTCAAGCTTGTAGGTCTAATAGAGTTTCTGAAATGTCATGATGAGCGAGTGAGTAATTCGCTTTTCTCCTTTTGCATTACATTTGCATCATAATATATTTACTGGAAAAGAAAGGAAGTAAAAAAAGGGCCCGAAGAACTGTCTACGAGAATAAGCAGAAAGTATAGACGCAAACGTATATAAGTACAAAATAGTAATAAGCATCATAAAATGCAACTGAACTAAATTTTTATTTAAATTTTTATTCTCTAACTGTAATAATCTGTTGTTTTTTTAAAATTGGAAACATATAAAATAATTCCCTTCCACCATAAGTTTCACGCCTGTTTTATTGAAGCAAATAAAATAAACAAAATAAGATTAATAAAATAACAAACAAATGTTATGAAATAATGAAATAACAAAAACAAATAAGTTACATAGACAAAAATACATTACAAAATAAAACAATTACGTAACAAAACCAATACAACGAAGTTGCGAAAAATAGAGAAATGAAACATTTACAAAAAATTACAAAATCGAATCAATGAAGATACAAATAAAGAAAACGAAGCTTTACTTGAAACAAGTTGAAAAAAAATTATGTCAGTTGATTTTAAAAACATGCAGTTTGACTTTCAGGTGTGTGTGATTTCTTTCTTTCTTAAATTTTGAACAAAAATGGATAAAAGGCTTAACACTTTGCTCCCCACCAACATTACAGCCACAAAGATTGGAAGGACACATATTAAATCTATTCACAAGTACACTTTAAAAATATATATATATATATATTACCATGATCAGTAAGGAGCGTGATTTTATAGTTTGTACGAAGGCTATTTTAACACGATTTTATAAGTTTCACTTGCATGTAACGGAATCTTGGAACTCGATTTTCACCCACTTAAAAAGATCAGATTAATTCGAAATTTTGCACACTTGTCAAGGCCCGATGACAATACAATAATTTCATAATTTTGTTCCATTGTCCTCATCAGGATCGTCAGGAATCACGATAATCAGATTTGGCGACAGTTAAATATATCACTTCCAGATTTAGCAACTTATTGCACTTACAATTTTCAGATTTGGCGACTAATCCGATATACCATTTCCAGATTTGGCGACTAATTTTATATAACATTTCCAGATTTGGCGACTAAAAGAAAAAGGTGTAACCCTACAGCGAATGTTTTTAATTAATACACTTGTGGCTTATAAAAATAAAACAAAAAAAAAAGTGTTCTGTATGTGAGAAAGTGGAGAGTGGGTGTGTGCTATAAATTTCTTACTATAATATAAACATTTTTCTGAAAATGAAAATAAAATATGGCTTGTGATGTGAAAAAAATAATTTATGTTCTAACTGCTAAATATTTTTTATTTTTACGAGGCAATATGTTTAGAAGTGATGATACGAATTAACATTATAGCAATACGTTTAAAAGATGAGAATACGATTGAAACTTAATATTACCATGTTTTTATTAACTCGCTTTCTTTAATGTCTGTCCGGGTGGAATTTTGTAATTGATTTTAAACTGTGTGACTTTCCGATGAGCTAGAGACTTGGAATTTGGACCATATCTCAGAAGTGGATAAAAATGTGAAAAAAGAAGAAGAAAAAAAAAACGAAAAGGAGGAATTTTATATTTTTTAGTCCGTTATAAAAACATGTGGTACATTAAACTGTTTTTAATTCGAACTTTTTTCTTCTTACCACACATTTTATTTGTTGGACCTGTTCTTTTGAGACGGAATCTAATATAACGATACGGAACTCACCCGAGGCCCCGTAAACAGACAGAATAAATACACTTCAGACACATTAATTAAAATCCATTGAAGAGCAAGACTTATTCCAGCAGCCACGTAATTCTGGCTCCAAATATTAAACTCAAGGATAAATTCAACAATGAAAAAATAACAGTTTAAAAAACTAAAAAAACACGCTTTTATTGTCGATCGAACTAAAAAATGGAAAATAAATTATAATTTAAAAAAACTAAAGAACACACGCGCTTTTATACTGAATCGAACTAAAAAGTTAAAAGAAATAATTCTTAATATAAGAATAAAATGATGAACGAGAAAATTAATGTTATTGGGGTAAAAGCGTGGGGTGAAATTTCAGAATTGAAAGAAGTTAGAAACTATACCAATATATTTATAGAACATTTATAGGATATGATAATGGCGCCAATATGGTCGGTATTAATAAAGGTGTCAGAACAAGAATACTCAATATAAACCCAAGAGCATTCTTCACGCTGTGCGGATGCCACAGTTGGAATTTGCTAACTCTTCTGCAACAGCCAAAACGTTTTTTGGCTTCATCAATAAAATCTATGTGCTGTTTTCAAAGTCAAGTTTGCGTTGGGATATTGTAAAAACTAAATTAAAATTGACATTAAAACCTCTGTCTGAAACACGGTGGGAAAGTAGAATCGGAGCAGTAAAAGCAATATTTTTGCAATTTGATGATGTAATCGAATGCGTGAATGAGCTGAAAAATAAAAGTGATGATTCTGAAACTCTAAGCGACTGTGACGCAGTCTTGAATGAAATGTTCAGTTTTGAGTGTATTGTTGCGATACACGTATGGTACGAGGTTTTACTACGTGTGAACAATATAAACAAACTAAGGCAATCGGTTCAAGTCAACTTGAAAGTCGCTATTGATACTTTACGGTCATTTTGCAGCTGGATTCAAGACATAGCTGGATTCAAGACACTATTTGACAATAGTGTTGCACAAGCTCGATTATTTGTAGAGAAAAGTACTTTCGAAATTGAGTCTCAATTTAAAGAAAAAAGAACAGCCAGGAAAAAACGAATGTTCGGTTATGAACATATTGATGGATCTATTCAATCTTTTGAAATGCAGTACAGAGTTAACTTTTTTAATACAATGATTGATGCTATTATAGTCGACACCGAATGTCGATTTAAAGCGCTCAATGCATATTTTGAACAATTTGTGGTTTTATTTATGATATCAGTTATTTAAATTCTATATCAAAAGAAGACCTTCTCAAGTATTGTAATGATTTAAGAAAAAAGATTTATGAAGAACTCCAACTTTTAAAAAAGAATTCACTAGACTCTATCAACGACGCGAAACAACTCATTCAGTACATTTTAGAAAATAATTTTGAAGAAATATATCCAAATGTTTATATAACAATTAGAATCATGCTCACAGTTCCCGTCAGTACAGCTTCCGCTGAGAGAAGCTTCTCAAAGTTAAAAGTGATTAAGACCTACTTGAGAAGCACGATGAGTCAAGAGAGACTATCTGCGTTATCAGTTCTATCAATCGAAGCTGAAATAGCGGCTAGTGTTAGCTATGACATAATCCTGAAAAAGTTCAGCGAGGCCAAAAGCCGAAAAGTTCGTCTATTTTACTTTCTATTTGTGTAATTTTTGTCATCATTTGATTAGCAATAAATCTTTTACTCATACATTAGTTTAACTATAATTCGGCTTTTTTTATGTAATTTAACGTTTTCTTCACTGGGAAAAAAGGAGGCCTCGCGAACCCTAATTTCGCCGACGTCCACGCGTGGTCTAGCGCTGCCACTGCATTTCGACTGCAGAAATTCATCGCCAGATAACAGAAGTTTGTGGCACTGAAGTTCAGGAAGTTTAAAGATGAGAGCCTCACACTTCTGGAACAACTCGTGACTTAATCGAATCTTTTGGCTGGGAGGTTTTGGACCATGCACCATAGCGATTTCAACTTTTTCCGGTACCTCAAACACAGTCTTGGCTGGAAGCGCTTCAGTGACAACGAAGAAGTGAATGTGGCCGTGAACTCTTGGTTGTCCGACCAAGCGGCAGACTTCTTTGAAGAGGGTTTTCAAAACTTAATTCTAAGGTATGACAAATGCATTAATAAACTTGGCAACTATGTAAAAAAATAGGCAAACGTATGTAAAATTCTAAAATAAAGGTTTTTTGAAACAAAATATTGTCGTTATTTTTTTAAATAAACGGACCTTACTTAAAAAACAGCCCTTGTAAAAAAGCGATCATAATCTAATAGATAGTAATCTAGTAATAATCTGTTTATATTACGCATTTTCGATAAATAAATAAATTATCATTAGTTTAACAGTAAAGATGGACATGTTCATCAAAGAGAGTTTCTAAAAATGTAAAGATATAAACCAGTTTTTGTTTTTCGTATTATTGTTGGAACAGAGAAACGTGAGGAGACATATCTGATCATTCTCAACAGCAATAAAATTGCGAGGGTGACACATAGACGGATGTATTTCATTCTCATTAAACCCTCACCTGACCACTTTTTTTGGAATCAATATTCGTTTTCCATTGAAGTGGAGCTCATGCTTTTTGAATAGATTTCAGTGTGTAAATGAAACACCACAATATAACATTTAATTTCACAATATAATTTATTCGTTATATGTAATTAATTAAATCTAATCTACTTGCTTTAATATTGGCACGATATCGTTGAAATTAAATCTTTAAAACTAACGGTTTCTTTTCTCTTTGTTATCCGAGAGTGAGAATCAATAGCCACTACTTAGGTTAAAGAGCATTTTGGAATTGGGGTTGAGTTTTTCAGAACTAGAACCAAATTCTGTGAGTTCAAATTCAACTAGCTCTCTTACAGCCCAAACTATCATGTAGGATGAATTCTGATAATAGATTAGGTGGTGGTTTAGGTTTGTCTAGTTGTGTTCTATCAACTCCTGACGTATATATCTAGAGCTTGGGTACAACATGTATCAAATAAACAACAACAAAAACCTCGCTTTTTTTGCATTTATAAATATTAGGTAATTGTAGCATCAGATGAAAGAAGCCAACACATTTTGCAATATCCCCTTAGGACCCAGTTCTCACGATCGTGTGGGTTAGATATTCTTATCCCTTTAAGACCGAAACATTTTTATCTTTAAGTATTACATTAGCCTCTGGTTATTAACACTATACTAACACCAATGACACAAGAAAAAATAATTTAAAAAAATTTGCTATCCCCTCCCACTTGAATGTGGAGTGTTCCAGCACCAATTTGCGGATTAGGTCTTAAGGGATTTAAAGTCCTCAAAAGTGAAATCACAATAACCTAAAAGAAAATATGTCACCATCTGAAAATAAAAGAAACGGTGGAAGGATACGCAATGTTACGCAAATATTTAAAGAAACACTAGGACTATTTATTCAGCATTTAATGGATCTCCTACATACAGTTATGCAGGTCTTAAAGCTGTCAATAAGACTCTCCAAAATTCTGCTGATTGCTTCTTCGTAACAGAGCAGAATGGGTGAAGTACGTTGAGGATTCTCTCCTGGGAGAGTTATCTTAGATATGAAGGTCATTCCATTATAGCCTGCCAAAATCAATAGGCACTGGAGCAAAAGCAGATTCTATTCTTTGGAGCTTCCAATCAACAGAAGCTATATATTTACTTCTCCAATGAATTCATTTACTTTCGACTTAGATGCGTCATCGTTAAGATGCATACTAATGGCAATAAAATATCTGACTAAGCATGCATCAGAATCTATATCGATATCCACCATCCCAGAAAAAACTGACTTTCAGAAATTGCATTCCGGACTTCTGTTTAGTTTTCAGAAGTGAACAAATAGCCATTGATGCGGGACTTGAGGCTATTCTAACCACACAAAAAACTATGGTCATCTTTGGATTCTTTTCGACACGTTTATTTCGTTTCAGCATCATAACAACGGGCTTCTTGTTAAAGGCAAAATCAGTTTATCTATCAAACAAAACCTGAAATTTAAAGCGCTGCACCACGATATCCATTTTCACTGGATTCCTTCGCAAGTCAACCTCTACGGCAATTAAATGGTGGACATACCAGCAAAGGAAGGTTATAATTCCTTCCAACTATCTTCTCCAACCTCTTGTACCCTTTTCTTTCTGAAATGATATTAAAAAACCTCAACATTTGCTGGAGTGGAGGGTGTCTTTCACTCATCATTAATGTGTGGGTAATAAACATGGCACGTGTAACATAATAATCATGGCACGACATGGCCAGATACCTTCTCATGCCTTGGTAGTGGTCCCATCAAGTACCTCTCGTTCTCTGAAAACAAAAAGATCATCAGTATCTATGCAAAGTGTCGGGGTCACGAGCACATAATGTGGAGAATGGTCGTTCTCCTGAGCACATTATGTGGAGAATGGATATTTCTAGAAATGATATCTCAGATACTTGTATATGTCCCCACCCCTCTATGGAGTCTCTATCTTCTTCCTATCTACCCGGTAATTTGCATTTAGCTACCCGTATTTTTTCCTTGTTTTGCTACTTCTCTTTTAAGGAGTACATATTTTTCAGGTAAACCTTGCACTCCTCTTAATATTTCAAGAATTCGGTAAAATTGAAATTTTTCGAGTTATTTATTTTATCTGGTACTACTCATAAACATATGTTTTAAATAATGTTATTTTTGAGATCATAGCGTATAGTTTTCATTTACCAGATAACTCGAACCACAAATTTAGATCCCCTATATTAGATATTTCTATGTGTAAAATACTAGACCTTTTATCAATGGCTGATGATAAGATTTAATTTTATTTATAATTTTATTTAATTTTAATTCCAATAAACGATGTCTTTTTTATATTTTTAAATTTTCATTAAAAAAAATTGTTGCAACTCTTTTTTTTTTAATTTTTGAAGTGAAAACTTCTTTAGCGGCGTTGGGCAATTTTTGGTAGGGGAAAATCTTATGGGTTCACGTCACCGACATGCTCTGACTGGCACATGCGCAGTGTGCTGTTCGTCTTAGAAACTTTTTGGATGGGTGAAATCTCGTACGTTCGCGTCACCGACATGCTTAATAGCAGTTTTTCAGTAGCTATACAGCTGACGTATAGTGCTGTGTATATCTTATAAGTGAATTGAATGGATTTAGCGAAAAGTTCAATGTGTATATACTGGGCATTTTTAAAATAGTGTTTTTGTTTGATTATTATTTGAATCGTTTAATTGAAGAATCATTGTGCAGTACAATAGTGAGTACTAAATAAATATACTAATATTTTTAAGATTAAAAATAAATAACAGAAAATTATTTAAAATACTCGTATTTGTTTTGGCGTCTGAAAATTTTATATTACTTAAAATTATTTTAAATCTTGGTATTTATTCTGGCGTTTGAAAATTTTGTATTATTTATTTTCTAATATTTAACCTCTGCTATGCATCACGCTATCCGGATCAGTGTTTCACAGTGGCTTAGACGTTTTCTTATTACTGTTGTAAAACAGAATTCTAGTTCATTCATATTTTTATCGTGGATTTTGAAATTAAAAATTTTATAAAATCTAATAATAATTCAAGATTAATGTGTTGAAGTTTAAAATATGGTTATTAATGTAAATAAACATCATAAAAGATCAACAAGTCATCGAGATGATCTAACGTTAAAATTGAAAGGGTTACAAAACAATACACACTACAAACGGTCACCTAAACTTTTCTAGAATTCATCTCCAACAAGAAAGGATTATCGATATTTTCATTCAATTGTCAAAGTTTGCATGCGCATGCAGCTGACATAAAAAATTATGCTTTCGTAAAAAAGTCAAATGTTCTGCTTTTGTCAGAAATTCGTATGAAAAACGAAGAATCACTTGATATTCCGAATTTCAACTTTATTGTAAGTTAAAAAGGACACGAAGTTCCAGCAGCAGGCGTAGCTATTTGTCACAATATTCAAGATACGTCACACTTCATTGCTTCACATATGGACATATGGACATATAAATTCACTAGAAGCATTGGTGTTAATGTTTCTGATGTAGGCGAAATATGCGTTGCTCGTTGCGATTCCAAGAATGGGCAATACATATTAATGGTTGCCGTTTATATTTCGTCTGGAAAATCTATGAGACAGATACAACAATTTTTATTCGAAAATTTGATGATTTGTACAAAAGAAGGTTCTGAAATACTCGAAAAAAGATTTGGTGAAAAATATGATAATGCACCTATGATTTTAAGTGGAGACTTCACAATATTAACTTTGCAAATGATAAAAATCTACCACTAATTGAATTTCTAAATGAAACACTTAATTTAAATATATCCAATGATCGAAAACTCAGTGCTACAAAATATAAAACGATGATCGAGGTGGTTGTTAACGCGATACTTAAACAAATTTGAATCAAACATTTTCTTTTCTTACTTTAGTTACCATAAGCCTATTGTATCGTTTTTAGAACAAAATGAAATAATTAAAAGTACAAAAAGTCTAAGTATTGTAGAAATTAATGATGACAATGATGCAAACAATTAAAATAATGTTAAAAATCAAGTACATTGAAATTTAAGTAAATACAAATACTATCCATAAATAATATGATTGTATATTAATTGTTATTTCAATTGAATTGTATTTATATTTTGTCATGATCTTGTACAGCCGTAATATATTTGAATAACTAGCTTTTACCTGCGGCTCCGCTGGCGTTGATGTCTTTAAAGAACTCTCAAAGTCGTAATCATTATCATTAGAAAGTAAATAATATACTATGGTAATTTATTTATTGCTTTACTGGAACCAATAAAATTTAAAAATTCTAAAATTTAGCTAAGTTTAAAAAAACTGAAAACGTAATTTATTATAATAATTAACAACAAATATTCAATAACTTAAACTATTAATATTTTTAAAAATCGAAAGTACCTACGTTTAATATATAATTCCTCTTTAAAAGAACTTAAAACAGAATATTCAGACTGAATTTTTCAACTTTTCCCCATAAGCTTGAATTCACCAGCCAAGATATAATAAAGCTACCATTCTCCTCCTATAATATCTATACTATCTCGTAAATCCTGAAGAGTCCGATTTTTAACGCTTCTATAGCTTTCTTGTGAGACATCGTACTTTCACCCCACAATAAAAACTTACATTGTGGAACCATCCAGCCTTGAGTGCTATTTTTTCTGAAATTTCAGATGAGTGAATCGTCAAATGCAAAAATTAAGTGATAATATTAAAACGGAACGTGCAGTACGACCGTTGGTCAGTAAAATCGCGGCTATACCAGAAGAAACCATAGCGACTGCTATCTTCTGGGTTTTTCTGATGGTCATTAATAATAAGTTTAGCAAAAACGTTTTTCCGGTTCCTCCAGGAGCGTCGATAAAAAAGAGTGCACCACTGCCGGATTATATTTTGCGAAACACTTGTTGGAAAACGTGACTTTGTTCTGGAATTAATTGAGGGATAAATTCTGTTACTTGATATTGCAACGCTATAAAATCGTAGTTTAATTCTCAAGCAATTTCATTATCGAAGCCATTTCCGTCGACACGTCTAGGACTAATCATTCCAAAATCATGTAGCTTCTTCCCAACCATTCTGAAAACCTTTATTGCGTTTCGTTGTAGGCTTACGTTCATTGAAAGGCTTATTTGGTTGTACTTATTGCAATCGTCGCAAAATATATTCCGTTATGTAGTCCTTGTACTTATTCCAAAAGGTTTGAGGATTAGAAAGACCGAAGATGAAATAAGTATTGCGTAAAGCTCCATAATTTTACTCAGCGAGTGACATTGTATGGCTTCCTCCATAGTAATATCTAGTATATCTTCAAAGTATCCATGTAAAATATCTAGGTTCAGTATGAGTGAAAAAGTTTGTGCAAAATATGAATATTGTATAATTAGGTCTAAAAAAAGTTCAAAGTAGTAAATATTCGATAAATCAAAACTTTTTATGAAACTGTCAATTAATATTACCATAGAATTTTCAATATCACACGCGCGCAATTCACTAAAACTTTATTTTGCTTCCCTCTTTAAAAAGTGGGAGAAAATTTGCATTAAAATATCTGGGATTGTCGGAATAGAGAACTTCTTAGCCAATTTGGCGATATTTCTCAAAGTTTGAGTTTGACATTTAATAAACGTAATGTAATAAACATTAGATGTTTAATAAAAAACATTTAAAAAATTGCTTTTTGTAAAGATGCTCAACTACACTATGTTTCAGTTATTTGTTAGAAATGAGAGAAATTTTTTATTAAAATTTCCATTGTTGACCAAATGCATAATTTTGCGCTAACTTGGCGGGGAGTAAGCAACATACCACGGTTTTACCCGCATAGTTTCCGTTCCTGTAGGAATATGGAGATAAAATATAT
This sequence comes from Trichonephila clavata, assembly GCA_019973975.1. Taxonomy (NCBI): domain Eukaryota; kingdom Metazoa; phylum Arthropoda; class Arachnida; order Araneae; family Nephilidae; genus Trichonephila; species Trichonephila clavata. The sequence continues at coordinate 119,849 of BMAO01012243.1, forward strand.
CTTATGTTACTCCCTGATGATGTAGCTTTCCATTGGTGAAAGAATTTTTAAAACCGGACCAGAAGTTCCCGAGATTAGCCGGAACAAACAGACAGACACAAATTTTAAAAATTGATTTTTTGATATAAGTACCATATGTACCTTTAAATGCATTTAGTAAAAAGCTGCTAATTTGAAATTTCAAACAGACACCTCAATTTTATTTATTTATATAGATAAAAAAAACCCATATAAACGTGCATATAAATGTTGCTCGGAGTGTCAATAGATGTGAAAACCAGATTGATATTGATAATTTTAATTCAAACATTATGAAATTTCAAATTTTAATACTAAATGTTCTAAGTTTTCACTTCTATCGGCAGTCTCTATAACTGCCATTTTTTTATTTTTTATTTTTTATGATGTTGTAAATAATTATTTCACTTCAGCTACTTGTGTGTCCCAATTTTCACCTAACCCTGATTTTCAATCGCAGCAACGTGCGCGGTATTACTGTTGCAATTTCACTCTTTTCTTTCTGTAAACATGGCGGACGGCGATGCCGATTGGGGTAAGTCAATAGGCTGAACGATTTATTTATGTAAAAAAAATTAATTTTGTCAGTGATATGTGAATAAAATGTATGTTTTGCGTGTTATAGAAAATGAAGATTTCGATACTACGATAAAAAAACCTATACTTCATACCGACAGATGGGAAGGCGAAGATGAAGATGATGACGTTAAGGTATGTCGTAAATTGTTTATTTGAAATTATTTGTCGAAAATTTATTCAGATATCAGTATTTATGTGTTTCTTACAGAAAAAGTATAAATATATTGACTTTACTGTTGTAATATGAAATTGCTATGAAATTCTGTATTTATATTGCTCATTAAAGTTGAAATCTTATGCAAATATATTATCTATTGAATTTTTTTCTTGTCGGAAATGTCTTCGATATACGTTTTCAACAAATACGTTTATTTCAAAAATTCCATATTTAATATTTTTGCACTTTTTTATTTGCGAGGAATGTTAATACTCAAACTCGTATGACTAGTCGAATAAACTGTATGACCCTGTAACCTATTAAAATAGCAACTAAGTTAGTCATAGTTTTATTTGCTACTTTAGAAATTTATTATAATTGTTTAAGTTATTTATGAACAATACATATCTTTCTGGTTATTTTATTCTCTTTATTTTTGAGATCATTACCAATATTCATTAAAATCGTATCATTAAGATTTTATTTTCTTAATAATTTGTATAACATTAATACGAACTAGTATCATGTAGATACTTTCTTCTTTTAAAATAAGTTTATTTGAAAACTGTACAAAATTGTAATTGTGTGAAATGTATGTTTACTATCACTTTCAATGATTCATGAATTTTGGTGTGAAACCTAAATTTTGAATATATTTAAAATTGAAAAAGGAAAGATACAAAATATTTTCAAAGATGTTTTAAAAACAACGAAAATTACGTTTTTAAAAACATTTTTTGATGTTTTAATAATTACCTTAATTAGACTGTGTAGGAAACAGCATTTTTATTTTTACAATGAGAGCATGAATTTAAACATATTTGTAGTATATTGATCTTAAAGAAGGTAAAACTTCCGAGTGAAGGCTTTTTATTTTGGCAAGATTATATATATATATATTTGGAAGATTGGTGTCAAATTATGATCTTCACAGAAAGATAAATTATTTTTCCTGTCAGATTGCTCAAATCTAAATGTTCTAGAACATTCTTTTTTGTGACTTGTTTTAGTCTTACATTTATCCTATTATCCTCTAGTGTGATTGTTCAAGACAAGTACTTTTTTTTAATTGTATGTTATATTTTAATACAAATTATTTTTGTAGAATTTATATTTTCATGACTATTTTTTATTGACCTCGGATGTCACAATATAATCAAAAGGTAACACTATTGATAAAAATTGGATTAAAATTGTTACATAAGAATTATTTAGAAATAAATTAAACAGAAGTATTTTTTTCTTGCGATTTATAACATTTTTCACAAAAAGAACATTGGTACGTCACACTGAATTTTTTTCACATGGTTTTAAAAGATGAATTTCTGATTATTATTCTGAAATAACACAAATTAAGCAGATATCTTTTATTTGTACATGGCAAGATCTAAATCTTTTCAGGAATGGTGCGAGAAGGAAAAAGGGTGAGGGTATGCTTAGGCGAATTGAGAAACAGATAAACTTTTATCAACACTTATTAGAAGTTCTTTTGCTTTCAGAAAGTTTTCTATATTCTCTTCCATTCTGTAATCAAGTTACTTTATGTATTTAAATATATACTTTAAGGTGCCTATCGGGGACGTAGCTACCGTTGTATCAATGATACAGGGGCTCCAAAATGTGTAACTAATGTCCAACTAACAGGGTTCTCATATCTTTAAAAAGGGCCCCCTCAGAACTAGATATGTCAGTGGTGCTTATACTCTATTTGTGGAACATCCCAATATCTTGCCTAATGGTAAAAAAAGGAAATATTTTTATGATGACTTAGTTCTACAACAGAGTCATTTTTGAATTTCTTCCATTAAAAAGAAACATTTTTTGAATTTGGTTCAACAAAATTTTTAAAAAGTGGTAATGTTTTTTTTTATCAAGTTACTTTTTATTTTTGCAACATTACCTCAATGCTGAAAAATTTATCCATATTTTCTTTGGTATTTTTTATAGAGTAATACAAATTCTATGCTATTTTTCATAGAATTTTTAAGTCTGTTCCATTTTTGGTACAAATGCATGTAAAAGGTTTAAGCTGTGCTCATGTTTTGTTTGAGTGACATTAGTAAATAATCAATCCACATTTGTTGTCTTTTCTAAACTTCCAGAGAATGCCGTTTTTATTTTATTTGTAATTTTTCTGTTTAGTGGAGGAAATCTAGGTTGTGATGTGTGTTGTTAGTTAACTGATTAAATCAGAATTTGTACCAGAAATGCTACGTTCTGATGGTATTTACTTTAAATATATTGTGGGATGGATATTCTTAGATTTCTTCTGATGAGGTTTGTGGCACAACCAAAACTGCAACCACCTCTTTTTTTTACATGGTAGATACATTCCTTGGAAAATGTAAAAAAAAAAAAAAAATTTTTTTATCCTGCGCCAGACCTAGGCATGACTGCCATCAGTCTATGTCGGGCAGCCCAATACAGTTCTGAGACACACACGTAAAAAGAGAATTTGTTAGCAGCATTAACAGCTACTATGTCATTAAGTCCAGGACAAGAGTCCAGGTGGTCTCCACACATATCTCCATTAGAACAAAGTGGGCACATTGGAGAATCAGCAAAACCAAATCTGAAAAGGTGCTTTCTGAGGTAGTCATGTCCAGTCTGGACTCTGAAGTTTGCAACACCCAAAACAAATGGGGGGGGGGTGATGTCAGTCGCCTACATGTGGTGCCCCCTGTTCTCGCTAAACGATTGACGCTTGTCGCCCTGTTCTGCTTTTATATAGTTTATTGCGACAGACACATCTTGCTGCTTGTTTTTAACAAATGTAAAAAAATGCATGTGGTATATTTGGAGATATGTTCCACAGCTTTAAAAAATCATGTTAGATGAAAACACTTTAGACAACAAGCTATTGACCTTGGCAGGGGTGGTTATTCGAACCACGTACTTATTGGTTTGAGACTAAAGGAATCCCTATTCAGGCCAGTGGTTAAGGGATTTTATACCTCTCCTTTGTTTGTGACTTGCAGAAGGAGGTACCTCTGCATACCCCCTTCCTAGAGAAGAAAGTTTTTTTTCTTCTGTTTGATGGGAGAAAGTTGTTTTTCTAGCCAATTACTGCAATTGTTATACATTTTCAGTTGATTTTTGGGTGTTGTTGGAACATTCTTCTCTTGATGTTGCAGGCAATCTTTTGTTGAGATTGTGGGTCTAGTTGATGCATGCACTGTTGCCATTTTGAATCACTAATGATATCTTGAGAATGACTTAATTAGACTATGGAATGAATGCATAATCAATCAGTATTGTTAGGCTGTGCTGCCATCTAGTGTTCAATTCCTGAGTCATCACTTTGACGACAAACTGTTGACCTTGGCCAGGGGTGTTTATTTGAACCACCGACTTACTGGTCCACAGCTACGCTGTGCATGCCTTAGATGACTGAGACAAAAGGAATCTCTATCAGGGCCAGTCGTTAATGGCTTTTCCCCCGGTCCTTTGTTATTTGCAACTTGCAGCAGGAAGTGTCGCTGCAAGCTCTAAATATTTTCACAAAAAAAGTAATAATGAAATCCATGTTACATATTTTTCAAACAAATACAAATAATTTTTATTTCAAGAAAAATTTATTAGTGTACAGTGAAAATTTATATCTACAAGTATGTATAACATATAAAAATTCAAATTGAAATTAGGAATAAAACTAATAACATCCAACTTTCTTTATTGCTACTTGCTAAAACGTGTGCTCATTTATTGCGATCTAGATCAGAAATGTTATCAGTAGATGTGTCAGATATGTTTAAGGCTGTTTTCGGTCAATGTTAAAGGATAGGGATCAAACGGGAAGCACATTTGCCGGCAGGAAAAAGCTCCAATAATAATAAAAATTTCTATGGGTATAAAAAAATTATTGTTTAGAAGATAGTGTTCTTTGAATTTTTGAAAAAAATATGCAGTTTTCAGCATTATTGCAAAATGAAATTTGAGTTTTCTATGTTAAAGTGTCGGAAGTGAAAACGCGAAGCACATTTTAATAGAAAAAAATTGAATTTTTCGAGTAGAATTAAATAGTATATTAGAAAGCATGCTTCCATCTTTTGACTAGTGTAGCCAGAATTAAGTTTTATGTTTTTATTAATGAACTATTTTTGAATTATTTTTGGCATAGTTAGGACTATCTCAAAGAGATGGCGCCACCATTGTTTTGTAAAACGAATTTTTCTTGGCTACAAATACTTAATTTTGGCGATATCTTTCTGAAATATAGTCGCCAGCTGAAATTGTTGTAACCTGCAAGTTGTGACAAATAGTGTGGACAATAAAGAAGATTTATGATGTACTCAGAGATTTAACATCTCAAACCTGATGAACTTTCCCATTTAGGAATGTTTTTAATATTTTCTGCATCTGTGCTTTAAAAATTATATTATATAGATAATTTATAATTATGCTTAGATTTTTTTTTTGCCTGTTATTGATGGGGGAAATGCATATAAAAGTATTTAAATTCTGTGAAGCAACTGAATGAAAAATTTAAAGTATACTTATTTTATACTTGACCGAAAGCTGTGAATTGACTAGAGAACACAAATTACTACTCCTTGAAGCTCACAATTGAAAATATTAATCTAATTATTGTAACACAATTATTATTATTATTTGTAACTAACAAAAAAAATTTTTTTTCATTGAATAGATTTTATATTTAACGTACAATTTTACCATTAAACCATTGGAACAATCATTAAACAAATCTTGTTTTTTTATTAAATTAGCAGAAACTTATTTTTTTAATTAATTTTCTCGAATTCTAAGCCGTACTCCAGCCCGTTTTTGTGGGAAAAAACTAAAAATAGTGTTAAATATGTTATCAACATATGATAAATTTACAAAATAAAATGTGGCTGCTGTAGCTTAGTGGTCAAGGTAACGGACTCATGGCTGGCGTTTCATGAGTTCGAGCCTAGTACCGCTCAAGATAGCTGTGAATATTTTAATACCATTCACAAAAATGTATTTAGTAAGTGAAAAATATTTCTCAACGCGAGTGGCTACAAAAACAAAATGTAAAAACGAATTAAATGCGGAATATGAAATGCTACTACACATAATTTACAAAGGCCGACAGTTAGTGTAAAAATTGAGAACACATATCTCAATTACTAAATGTAATGCATGCACAAGTGACATTTGGATCACAAATTAATATTATCAATGAATAAATAACATTAACATTACATCATAAATATTTTTATTTAGAAATAAAATTTTTAAGTCTTTTTATATAACATCAAAAATATGTTTATCTGTATACTTTAAATATTATTTTAAGATATATTCTTCTAAGTGGGGAATGGGATTCCCTGAAAACCAGTGCCGAATTACTCATTAGGTGGAGTAGGTGATTGCCTATGGGCCCCACGCTTTTTTAGGGGTCTCACCCCCCCCCCCCCAAATATTTAGCTATTATTTGCTGCAAGAATTAGTTTTTATTACATATTCTAATAAATAATTATTCTTTAGTTACGTACTTTTTTAATGTTTGCTGATTATTTGTTATTTATTTTCTGCAATGAAATATATTGCTAAAATTTTGTGTAATAAGATTATTAGGCTACAGGGCCCCAAGAACTGGACTGCTTAGGGGGTCTCCATGTCGTTTTATCCAATACTGCAGAAACCATCTTACAGTTCTAAGGGTTCCATGAGCCGAAAAAGTTTGACCACTGATCTTTGTCCAGAAAATAAGAACTCTTCCATGGACAAGATTCACTACTGTTTTACCCCCTCCCCTCCCCTGAAAAAGAAAAAAACTAGCTTTTCTTTAACCAGTTTTACGATTGTGACCCCTTCCCCCCAGTCCTTAGCGAGCGTCCCCTTTCGCTGAGTGGAGAATTTTGTTGAAAGGATTATCCGAGAGAGAAATTTATTGCCCATCTTGGGAATCTTTAGAAAAATATTTGTGCTAAATATTTCGCAATAGCCAACGCTATTTAGATGTCATGTAAGATGTTAAACTAAGAAAGGGCTTCACCTTAATACAACTGTTAGCTTTGAATCAATTGAAGAATTACTTTTGTTATTAACAGTTGCTGTGAGTTTTTTGGTTGTTACAAAGTCTATTATTAGCAGCTGTTTTTAGTTTCTCAGGTTGCTTATATAATTCTTGATATCCTTTTACACAAAACTTATGTTGAAATTTTAATGCATGCTCTTTTTATCAGGATCATGAGTAAGAAAATATTGTTCCATACTTGTAGCAAATTTCAAGCCCTCATGAATTAAATCAGCTGTTAACAACTGAATTTCACCTTTAATTTTGTCATTATCAACTTCTCAATGAGATGGTATGAGGCAGTAAAAACTGCATTTGAATTTTTGGATCTCAATTCTGCTGAAACCTTGTTTCCTGCAATATTACCTTTTTAATGGTAAAAAATAATCAACATGCTGGAAATTTCACCATTGGTGAAAAAAAACACCTTAATTTGGATATCAACTTTTGGAACTTAATTGAAATTACTTGTCGCATCATATGTATTGAGCATTTTAACACAAGCTGTAATTATATTGAAGAATGAAATCCTGTGTTCACAAGTTGAGGTACAATAAAATAAAGAGAAAGGTGATCATAAAATTTGGGTATTCCCTGCAACTCCAGAATACAAAGTAAACAATTTGTGAAGTAAACCAAGTCAATCACACATGCGAGGGCATAAAATGACTGTCTTCTGATTTCACTGTCAAAATTAGAATTAAAAAATTTTGAGGAAGGGGATTTTGTACTAGAACATAAAATTTGTATAAAAAACTATTGATGAACCAAGTTATTTCAAAATCTTTTAGAAAAAGAGTTGAATGTACATAGTAATTATACTGTTATGTTATATTAGTATTATTTTTTGTCAACTACTGGAATCAGTTAGGGGCAATTTGTGAATTTAGTCATCCTAGGTTTTATTGAGTTTAAATTTAAATGTATGAAAATAGGTGATGTGAAAAAGTTCATAAAGATTCATGAGTCAACATCTAAAAAGGAAAATTTAAGACATCTCATCCAGTGAAAGGGCAATGGGTTTTCAAAAGAATCAAGCAAAAATCAGACAATATTTTACTAAGTAGATATTAGTGATATTACAGTTGTGAACATATTTACAAAAATATAATAGAACAAGAAACAATTATTCAAATTTCTGGTAGGCCTACTCTTTGTGTCACTCAGGTTTGTTCAGCTTTGGAAAGGTAATTTCTTTCATATTAGTTTTTCATTTAAGAAATAATTTCCATAAAAAAAGGAAGGAAAATTCCTAAAGATTTGTTGAGAGCAAAAAAAGAGCTAGTTGTGGAGTTAGCCATCATGTAAAATCTTTTTAGAATGAACACTCAGATTACAGTGATATAATATTTAATATTATATGCATTCACTTTTACTTATTTTTTTTACAGTTGGAGTTATTGTTTTTTTGTTTATTGCATTGTATTAAAAAGGGCTTATACAAACTATAATGTTAGTAGTTTTTAATATTCAACTTATTTCTTTTAGGATAATTGGGATGATGAAGATGAAGAAAAAGAAGAGAAATCCGAACAATCTAGTATGTTTATTATTTTAATTTTTGATTAAAGAAAAAAAATTCCTTTATTTCTTGTACTGAAGCCAGTCATTTTGTTATTGGTTCATATTGCTTGAAATTAGTATATACTAGGTTTAAGTTTTTATTTTCAAAATCAAAGTAAAGAATTCTGCATAAGGGCTTAGATCAATAATTCTCAAACTGATATTTATTTTTGAAGAAAGGATAGACTTTTTAGAAGGGCTCACAATTAGTACATACTTTTAAAAAAATCCAAAGAAGTCCTATTTGTTTTCATTTAGTCGTGAAGATGGTGGAATGGAAAAATGAAATAGAGAATTCCCAGCTAAAAGAGAATACACCTTCTGTGTGGTGAAATGAATTCCTGTGGCAAGATGACTTGCTTTGGATCCCTGGAAACAATTTTGTTTACTAAATAGCTTAATTTTTCAATTTCTTGTGTGTGTGGGGGGGGGGAAGGTGGCGAGGCTTCATCTATGTTTCTGACCAATTGATTTTTTCTGCATGGAAAATAAGTATTAATTCATCAATGTCTTTTTTCATCTCATTGTGTTGAATATTTAAAATAAAATCACTTTGCCTTCATTCCACTTTTTCTCCTTTGTGCTTTCTGTTTGTGGTAAACTTTACCTAGAGAAACTAATCTAGGGCAAGGGTTTGCAAGCAGCGACTTTGCAGAGATGGTTGTGGCTCTTCAGGCCTGTAGGAATTATTAAAAAAATAATTATGAATGTTAAGATAATACTTCTATTTACATATACATTTAAATATTTGACTGGCTTAAGATAGTTATTAAGTTTGTTATTTCCGTATTATAAATTATTTTTCATTAACAAAGCTTATTGAGAATCGGTGAAAATATTGCAATTATTTGGTAAAAGTCAAATTTATTGGTAACAGTGCTGCCATTGTAAGACATTCCTACAAATGATTTCAGCAGTGTTTACTTAATTGCATAAATGAGTTTAGAGCACTCGCAATTTGTAATAAAAGATTACACTTAAACTTTCAACGGAAGGGACCAAAATGTATTCTGTTTTTATGACAAGCTTTAAGGTTACTAAAAAGAGTCTAAATGACTTTTGTATGCAAGGACAACCTAAATCAATTTTAATTATTAATGTAACCTTAAAGTTCTAGAATAAAATGCTTATAATGTTATTGGTACAGTATTTCTTTCATTGAGCTTGAAATTTTCAGTTTTTGTTCTTGGACTGAGCCACAGAAATAAAGATATCTTCCGTAGGTCTTAGTTTTTGAAGAAATGTATAATATTAGTATGGATAAAATTGTGTTAAAATATAATTAAAAAATATTGATTGGAACACCATGGTCATGACCACTACCAGAGCCTCCCTTCCAGGGCAAGCGTATGCATATAAATAGTTTAGGCTCTTTGAGCTTGTCTTGTTTCCCTTATTAATTGACTCTTCTGTCTTAAAAGTTTGCCACCCCCAATCTTGGTTATTTTGCTTGCTCTTTAAAGGATATGTTATGATAAGGTGTATATTACTGCTGTATCAGCCATATCAGTGATACCAGGGGCCCAACATGACACTTTTAAATTGGTTTTGTTTATGGTTTTTGTATTTATTTTCCAAAAAAGGGGCTCCCAAAGAATTTTGATACAGGACCCACTCAAGACTAACTATGCCAGTGGTGAAGATATTTTAAATAATACTGTAGTTGTGTTAGGAGAAAAATAAAATTAATGGGAGAAAAGATCAAACTAGTGCTGAAAAATTAAAATCATTCATTTCTTTGAATGTTTTTTTTAAAGAACAGAAGTATCTACTGATGTTTTTCATTTAAATAAATGATTGTCTTGATAAATTGTGAATTTTTATTTTTCATTAAAATGTATGGAGAATTAATTTGAAGTGAAATATTTGAGAATTATTTCATTCATAATTATTGTATACCTTTCAGTTGTTGCTATGCAGCCTAAGAAAAAGAAAAACCTAGCTCAAATCATAGCAGAAAAAGAAGAAAAAAGAAGAAAAGAAATAGAAGAAAAAATGAAAATGGTAATAAAAAGTTTACTACTTTTTAAAATTTTTCAAATTGAAATGCCCTTTGCTTATTTGAGCAACCCGTAAAATGTTGCGAAAGTATTTGAATTTCCTCATTATAGATCTGTTTAGTAATTAAAATATTGATATTTTTTCCCTATGAATATTTTCTCCATTTAAAATATTGCATAGGAAATACAAAAATTTTGGATTTATATGATTATAATTGAGTGTGTTTAGATCAACACAATCTGCAATCACAATAGTGGCAGGTTGCGACATAAGTTTGTTACATTCATGCAAACGTTTTCCATGACATTTTAACATAACTTGACTTCTTATCATAATTCAAAAATAGGCAAAACATTCGTTCTGGAAAATCAAATTAATGTGCTTCATTGGCCTAGAAATTCTCCAGACTTAACTACCGTAGAGAACAAGGAATCATTAGGGTAAGATTTACAACAAAACATATAACAAACGCAATAAAAGTGAGGTTCCACTATGAAAAAGTCAAGAATATGAGCACTAATCCAAGGGTCAATGCCAAAATGTATTTAAATGGTCATTTCTGCTGAAAAGGAGAACATATTTCATACTAATATATTTTACAATGTATATAAAGGGCGTAGTATGGATAAAAACAGTTTTTGTAGGGGAAAAAATAGATTTTTTACTTTGTTCCAATTAATTTACATGGCATTGTATAAACTGACAAGAAGATAAAGTATAAATACTGGTTTTTTTTGGAAGGTAGTGGGATCTGGGATGTTTATGTACTGCAAAATTTTTAGTAGCTGAGAAACATTTGTTTCACAAATATAAAATCTTTTGTATCTAAATTTAACATCCAAAATGATTTCATAAAGTCAAATGCAATTATAGTTTTCTTATTTTTAAAAATTTTATTTAATCTTTCTACAGTTTAAAAATGACTAAATTTGATTTTTTTTTTCCTTTCTCACTTCATAGCTAGAAGCAGAGAAAAAAGATTTAACACCTCAAGAAAAACTGGCATACAAATTAAAACAACAAAAGCTACAGGAAGAAGCTGACCTACAATTAGCAAAAGAAACATTTGGTTAGTTAATTCTGACTTTGAATACTTATTACAAATGTGTCACATTTGGACTCTGTTTCTGCTGTCGAAGTGCTTTGTTATATTTAATACTCATATATGTAAGTATCAATCATATGTAAGCTCATTAAAAGTCTTTTTTGCTATTATTGTGGTTTTGTGTCTAATTATTACTTATACAGAAATTCAGAAAATCATGAAATGAAGTGTGATCTTAACATTATGAGCACTTCTTCAGCAAAAACAGGGTCTTTTTCTTTAGAAAACCATATTTTTTGTTTTATTAATTTAAATTGCTTTGCAGGCTTTGAAGATTTGATTGAGTCTTTTAATGGATGAATAAGTGTTACACACTAAAACACAACAATTATTCACTAAAACACTTGACATTTGCTTTATATTAAATATATTTACTCGTTTATTGAATATTAGTTTTCAGTACTGAGAGAAAATATACATTTTTTTACATGTTTGTGTGAATGTATTATATTTTCTGTTTGATTGCATATTTTCTTGAAATAATCAAAAATCACTTGAAATTATGTGAGCTTTTACTGTCTTTATTATATGCATAAGTTCTGCATAACATGATACACATATAAACATGTCATTTAAAATAAAACAAACATTATTAATGAATTAAAAGCTACAATGGTGGCAAAAAGTTGAACCATTATTGTCCTTAAAATTCCAGGGCTGATCTCTCAAAAGATCTCTCGCTACTGGTAGAAATTTATTTTGTGGTATTTCAATGTTATTTTCCTGCTTTAGTTATTTTCCCCTCACAATGCAAAGTCTTCACATTTCGAAAAGACATGCAGCTCTATGTCATTACTTTAAACAGGTGCTTTACTATAGGTTTAAGATACTGAGGGCTGAATTCCTCATGAGAGCATTGTCTTCCATGTTCACTCCTTTTGTTATCAGAAATACTAAACTGACTTTTATCACTAAATAGTACCTTTTCCCAGTTTGTTATAGACCATAATGAATTATCCCTTGCCCATGCTAATAACTTTTGTTGAAAATTGGTCAGTAATGTTTTTGAGTGAGCTTTGCTGTCCCTCTTAAACCAATTTCCAGTAATACTCCTCTTCAAACATTCATATTCAATGTCAAAGCCCATTATTTTAAAATGTATGATAAATGAAGCTTTGTTTTAAAATGAAATCCCGTGCAATACCTGTCTGAACATAATGTTGTTTTTCTCGTGTCATCCAGATCACTTCCTGTTTGCAATTGAATTTTTTCCAAAATATCTTTTCAACATTTTCTCAACAGTAAAAAGAACACATGGTACTTCAGCAGCAAGTTGGTGCTTAGAATAACCTTCCTTTAAAAACATTAATTTGTAGCTTTTATTATACAAGGCAGAAATAAAAATTAAAATGCTAAAGATGCCTCATGAAAACCATCACTCAATTGAAAACTGGGCCAATAACTCCTTATCATGTTTTTGATTGTCCCACAATTTTATACTCTCTGGCTCTCCTTGGAGAATTCCCTCCCTTTGATCACGAGCGACTCTATTCAAACAACATAGCAAAGATGACAGCTTGCGTGCTGTCAACTCGTAGTTTTTTTTATTTCCCATGGTCATACCACCACCTCTAGAAATGATAATTAAACCATAATTCGTAAATTTACTATACATACACTTCAAATTGCAACACAACTGCTTTTAATGCATTAAAACATGTTGTGTATTCTGTTTTCAACCCTTCATTATTTTTACTCTAATTGGTTGGAAAGGAAAAGCATTTCATTGGTTAAAAAACCAATCACTCATTATTACAATGACATTATGCTTGTGTTATCATAAGATTTTCAAAATGTGAATGAAACTACTTTTATGTAAATTCTAGAAACAGATTTAAAGAAATCAAAAGTACATTAGAATCAATAACAATTATGATAGTACGATAATTTCATACAGAAAAATTAAGTCAAACACAAAAATTAGGCAAACAAATGAATGCTCTGGGTTTTTTGCCTCTACTGTATATTCATTAATAATATTTACATGCTATGTTTAAGTTCACATGAAATCCATGAATTTATAAAACACTTGCCATACTGTTTGTAATATGTATATGTGTTTTTAAGAAAGGTAAATCTAAATTTTTTTTTATCAATGTAGGAATTTTTATTTAAAAAAAAATCAAGTGTATGTTAGTTTTTACAGAAGTTATGTACTGAAAGATATATTTCACAAGCTATTTATAATATCTTGATACATATAACCTAATATACATTAAAAAGGCTGATAAAACACATGAATAATAACTTTTTTAGCAATTTTTGTTACTAAATAAAAATATAAATCAATTTTCTTTACATGAAGTCTGCCTGTAAAGCTGAATTTTTTTTAAAAAAAAACAACTGTTGCTTTTATTAGTTGTTTTCTAACTGAATACATAATATATATATATATATTCTAGTATTACTTTGATAAAAATACAATTATTAGACTAATTTTTTTTGGAAAGTATCAATTTGTTTCAAGTATAGGTAATTTATCAAAAAACTAAAAAGTCGCATCTTGATATTTTCAAAAATTAGTATGCATAGATAATTTGAAAATTGTAAAGAATTTTGAACTTAGTTATTAATATAATGAGCTACTTTATGTTTAATCTTATGTAATATCTTTACATTTTGAACTTCAATGACTGTCAAAAATTACATAGAGGTGTTAAATTACAAACGAAAGATCTTGAAACTTGAACGGAATGTTTTTTTCCCCAGAATGAAATACTGTTTAAACATTCATTTAAAAGATAACAAACATTGAAGTAAATTATGTGAAATTTTTAGATGAATTTGACTTTCAAATTATTAGATACTTATTCTACTTTAAAAAGTATAATTCATCACAGAATAAATGCATGTTTCTTCCTTTTTCCCCCAGTTATGAGTTGGATACTAATCGTGAATTATTTCGAAAATAAATATTTTTTGGAGAATGTAAATGTTTTGATATCTGTAAACATTGATAGCTTTTATTTGACTACTCATGCATCATTGGTACATCATTTGACTACTCATGCTGTATTGGTAGTTAAATTACGAAATATTTAACTGTTAAGAGTACCATTGCTTTTCTTAATTGAAAATTGTAGGTTTATAGGTTAATGTTTATTTAGAAATTTTTTGATACTCTTTTAATCACAAGGTGGCTATAATATCTTTATTCTAACTTTTAGATACTGAAGCAGAAAATGGTTATATATAGAGATATAGGTCTAATAAGAGAGAGAGAGCCACGTGTATAGTGACTGATTTTTAAACACTAAAAAACATATCTAAAGGTTATGTTGCTGTATGGAGTTAATGCTTGTATTGCAACAAATTTTAGAGTGATGCGCTAAACTATGTGTAATGTAAGAAGATTTTTAAATTAGGAGGAAAAAAGTTATGTAGAATTATTGTGTATTATTTTTTTTATTGCTTATCAAACTTATTCTTAAGCATTATTTTCTTTTAAACATAGAATCCTATTCTTTTAAAAGTAAGACTAATTTGACAATAGTACATTTAAAGCCGGGGTGGCCATTAAGTTGATCGTGATCGACCGGTGGACTGCCAAGACATTTTGGGGTGACCGCTTTCCCTAAGACCTTATAATCATTTCAGCATACGAAAGTTCAGAAATATCGTATTTATTTAAATCTAGGCCACGGACCAAACTCTCGACAAGATTTTGTGAAAATTGAAAAATAATCTAAAATGGTTCATTAATATCCAATTTTGCGAAATTAAAATAAATTTAAAAGGAAAACTAATAATAAGTGAATAATTAATTATTTTATCAGTACTATAAACTTTTGAATCCATGCATGAAGCTGTAATTGCTCTGAATACCCCATCCAACCAACTTTATTTTCTTCGACTCTAAGCCACGCTTTAACATTGAGGAAAAAGTGCAACTTACATTCGAGTAAATACGGTATTTTAAAAGATGAGGGGGAATAATCGAATCATAAGAGAAAATTTCGTTCAATAGAAAATGCACTTCACTGTTTGGAAGTAATTCTACGAAGAAAATCGGAAAATGTTCTTGGTTCCAGGAAAAGGTTTGCTAAATAGAGAAATTCGTAAAATGGAGGTCCGACTGTATTGTATACTTTCTTTTAGCTCACTACACTTACACCACTGGGTGGACTGTTATACCTTGAAAAAATTAGAAGTAGCTAGTACCCAGGAAAAGTCTGCCCACCCCTGATTGAAAGGAATAGCAAAAGTACTTTTTTTAAACAGTCAGCTCTAACCAACATTATGAAGATAAAGGATTAGTTTCTCTTATTCCTAAAATTAGAATAATAAATCTTTTTTTTTTGCTTTTTATCCTCTGATTAAAAATACTGTTCCTTTTTCCAAGATTCATTCTTTCTTTCAATTGGATTATGCATTCCAAAAAATCTGCTATTGTATTTATTTGTATTACATTTGCAGTAAAATATTACAAAAGGAGTTGCAACAGAAATTGGTAGTTTTTTAAGACTAATATTTGGAATTATTTAACTGATTGAGACTTGTTTAAGTTTTTAAAATGGAAAAAAAAAAAAAAATTTCTCACTGTTAAATTCCAATATCAGGGTAATAATTTTTTAATTAATTTATCAAGGAAAACTGTACAAATTTAGGAATTATTTTTGAAATTTGAGTAACTTATTAAGCTTTATTGAAATGTTTCAGAATAAATATAAAAACTGATTTAATTTTTTGCACATGATCTTAGAACAATTGTTTTATTGAGTAAGGACATGGTATTATAAGAGCTTATCTAGTTTGTAATGTTGTCATCTTTTGTTTGTTATTTCAATAGCTTTTATTTTTAACTATATGTATATTGTAGGAATTAATTCAGAAGGGTTTCCCTTAGAGATTTGGGGAACAATCAATATGCAGTTGCATACCTTTCAACTTATACACTTTACATGTAAAATAAATGCTTTTTAGCCTGTCATTATGTTTTCATACCTAGATTTTTCATTTTTACATATTTTCACGAAGTTGCCATCATTTGCTGCCATTTTCTCTCCTACAGCTCTTCATTTTTCATTTTCAAAGTGACCAGAAAAGCCGTAAAACTCATTAAGTCTTTAAAAGCTTCATAAAATTTGTCCTTTGGTCTGTAAATTGTTTTTCATTGTTATTGATTCCCAACTGATTGGTTGGTGTAGTTTTACTAAGCAAAATATTCTTTTCTCTTCTCGGTGCAACTTGCTATGACTCATTTTGTGCTTCTGTTCTATATTCTTAGTATGGCTTTTTGTTTGCCACATTGTTTAACAAAGGCAAAATATGCTTTGAAATGCATTAGGAATGTTATGAAAAGGATTTTTCTTGCATTACTGTATCCTCAAAAGGGAAAAATATGCATTCTATGAAGTATGCCACACTGTCATGCATTTCTTTTGGTAAATTTGATATTGCTCATCATGTGGATACTCCTTACTTTGTAGATAAATTAAGTAGCAATATTGCTCAAAATTAGATTGTTTCTTTCAAGGTCGTTGTCTAGTCCTTCAGTAATAAGTAATAATGTTCAATATAATAAAGGCCAAAAATTACTGTTTAAATCTCTTCTTGTAGAACATAATGTACCTTTGACTGCAGTTGATCCTGTTGGTTCTCTTTGCCGAATTAAAAAATTGTATGTCGTGCTGTTTCATAAAATTTTAAAATATAATTTGTGTTATTGCAAGAGTTTGCTTGACATTTTGATCATGCATTATTTTATGCTTTACAATTTTCAAAAGTTTTCAGGTATAAAGTTGCTATGTTTATTTGCATAGAAGTTATTTTGTATTGTTACCAGCTTATTTTTTAAAATCTAAGTTAGGACATAAATTATTTTGTAAGATTTACACTAATAAAAAAAGTCTTTTGATTTGAAAATTTTCCCATGATTAGATATAATTATATGCTTGTTAAACTTAAAACTGCTCTTGGTGTACACTCTTTTTATTAGGATTAGTTTTATAAGTATTAAAAACACAAATAATTTTGTACATATCTGAAGTATTATGAAATAATTGTATTGAAGTCATCATTTTTGTTAAATGTTTCAATACATGAAAAATTGCTTTATTTTTTTTTTTATCCGTGTGTAATTAATTTTAAATAACTGCAATCTATCAATTTTAAAAGCATGCAAAATATTTTGGTTTATGTTCCTTTATATAGAGATATATCTCTAGATGAGAGTAAATTATTTTAAAGATCTGTAAAAAGTGAATGGTAATGTGGTGAAAAGACTTCCGAATTATTAATTTTTCAAGGAAAATGAATATTGTGATCTTTAAAAATAATAAATATCAATGGACACCATCTGCTTTTGTATGATGCACTCACTACTCATGCAAGCCTCAAATAAAAAAGCAATTCATTCTGCAAGACAGATTTAGTAACATTTCTTTAATTTTTGCATCTGTTTAATGTAGTAAAATTGAATCAAATTATTTTAAGGCTATTTTTGTTTCATATCAAAGAGCCAGAACCAAAATCTTGAACACATTTGGGGGTTATAATATCACAAACTTTCTTGAAAATGCTTTGATTGTCATATAACTTTGTAATATTCCAGCTAATATATCCATTTATTATAACGTGTCTTTACAATTTAAAAAGATTTATTAATAAGAAAGGAAATGTGGAACATTTTGTATCCACCAAAGTAGATTGACTCTTAACAAAAATTAGTATAATTAAATAGATAATAAAAAAAAATTATGCTGTGTTTTATTGGATAGAAAATTTAAAATGTAATATTAATATTTTTCTATCAGAAAGGATGTTTCTGGTAGGAGTCTTATTATTATTTTTTTAATATTGTATGAACATGGTTTTAATGAAATTTAACTGCTTTTTATATTTCAAAAGAAAATTTTTAACATCTTCACTACTTTCATGAAATTCTACATTACTTCTGAACTTGTATTCATGAAATGTGATGATATTCTTCAAATTTATAACTTTTTTAACTGCAGTAATATGAGTTTTTAAAAAGAAATCTGATGTTTTTTTGAAAAATTATTTGAATGTTTTGCTCTAGAATAGTCATTTCCTTTTTTAAAAAATTGTTTTATTAAAAAAAGTTCTTAATTTTTTAGGTGTTGCAGACCCAGTCAATAGTCTAGACCATATGCATCCTACTTCTAAAGAAGATTTTGAAAGTTTTAGGAAACTTCTAGTAGAAAAAATTACAAAAAGTGAGGTGAGTATCTACATGAAGTACTAATTGAATCATTCTTTAATAGAAACGGTTTTCTTCCGTTTCTCGCGATAATAGCGATTATTTTGCAGTGTACATAATGCTTTCTTGTAGCTAGTTTGGACTTAAAATTTAGCTATTTAGAATGGATGTCATAAGAACTTTGATAGTCATTGGAAAGTAGGAAGTTGTGTGTAACAGAAATTTTGTAATCCTTCCATAATTGAAAAATATGAATAACATGCCAATATGCATATTATAGCCCAATTCCAAAATTCTTTAGAACAAGATAAATTTGCCAGACTTGCTATGAAAGATAACGAGGTTTCAAGAAAGACAATGTATTTTCTAAAATTCTACTCAGATTAAAAATGTTGGAAGTCTATAAAAAAATTGATTAGTTTTTTTTCTATATATTTTGGAATTAAACAAAATTACAAAAAAAGTTTTACATATTGTTTCATCCGCACCAAATAAAAATTAATAGAAAAATATTGCTTTTGCATACCTTTATCTCAAGCATTATGTGGAATACAATGTAAGTTGTTTTCTTCTTTAAATATGCACAAGGTCGTAAGTTCATGTAGTTTTTGTGCCTTGTAAGTAGCCGTGAAACACAATGTCTTTGAATTTTGTATATAACTTACTAATAACTCTTGTAATCAAAATAATAAATTTCACATATTATTTCATTGAAGATTGCATGAGTTTAAAATGTACTTCTTTAAAGGGTTTTAAATTCATATTTTAGTTTTGCCCACTCATAAAAATAGGACATCTGTAATAAAAAAATTTGTTTTGCATTCTTTCTGAATGGATAAAATATTTTGAGTAAATTAGTAGAAGTATTATGTATAAGATGAAATTGTTTTTGCTAGGATTAATACGAGAAGGCATAATATCAAGAGGTAATAAAATTTTATTATAATGATCTGTGATTTTAAAACTTTTTGGAAGTTATTGTTCTTTAATCAAAATAAGTTTTAACTTATTTGATTAGACACTCATCACACACATACAGATCACTCTTTTTAAAGCATATAAAATTCCATACATTTTTTATTGTCATTCATGATGAGCAAAGAAAATATGTTGCTTGAACAGAAAAGAATATTCACAAATGTTGCTTCTTTCATGCTTACAGTGATTAAGTCCCAGTTCTCAGAAAAATGTTTAGCTAATATTTTACTTTATTTTGTGGTGTTTTTTAGCGTATCTAAGAATTCTCAGGTTGTAATAATATTTACTGTATATGAAAATTAAAACCGTTTTCCACTACCAAAAAATATCTTTCAAAAGAACTTAAGAGAATAAAGAGTTTTTGCTGTGTTATGACCGCACCTTGCATTTTGCTGTTTGGTTCTTGACCAATAGTTTTTAATGACCATATTGTTAATACTCAATTGACTTGACCCATACAATTTCTGATTTATTTGTAAAATTTAGTAAATGAATAGAGATTTTGTCAGTTTTACTATATATTTATATGTAAGATGGAAGAGAGACCGAAGCAAGAGTTAGAAATACCAATATTTATTAAGATCCAAAATGTTGGAATTTAAAAAATTGTCCTATATCTACAGTAGTAAGATTAGTAAGTGCTTGTATATATGCATCCCTTTGAACAACCTCACTGTTTTTGTGGGAATGGATGTACATACATTTTTATCTGCTACAATTGTGAATGTTCTTTGCAAGTTGGTAAGGATCTGCACTTCCCTCCATATAAATATTTTATCAAAGAGCTGTTTTAGCTACCAATAAATTGTACCTGGCCACTTTTATTTTATAACCAGTAATTTTAAGCATACATATTACTGCATGCACCCTTAAGTTTAATTACTGATAAAAATCTGTTAATTTTGTTTGAAAAATAACAGCAATTTTATTACGCTTGGTAAAACCTTTTCAGGGTCATTGATCACCATAAAATGTATTAAAAGAGAAAATAAGTTGAAGTGTCCACAGAAATATTTTAAAAATAAGGAGAAAAATTCGAAACACAAGAAAAAGTTTGCTTAATAGAAAATGCACTTTGCTATTTGGAGATAATTTTATGAAGAAACTAGCAAAATGTTCTTTGTTCTAGGAAAAAGTTCACAAAATGAAATTAACGAAAAGATGTTTTTTATGAAATGGAGGTATGACTGTATATATATATATATATATATGCTGTCTACCAATAAATATTTGGAGATCCATGCAAATGAGAATATATGCTGTTCTGATCTACTTCATGCCTTCTGTACTTAAATATCATGTTGGAAACAGCATTGACATTAGTCGCAAGATTCTACAAAATGCAGAGCTGTCTGACTTCGAGAAGATCACAATTGTCAGATATCTTAAAAAGGGCCGATCCTTAAGGGATATATCCAGTAAGTTAAATATTTCAAGATTGACAGTGGCTTTTGTGATTAAAAAGTGGAAGGTGAGGGGGGGGGTGTCGGAATGTGTTTTGACCCAGTAGACCCCTGAAACTAAGAGATTGACGAGTGCTGTCGAAAGGAATTCGGAAAAGCAGCACCAGACTGGTAGTCCACATACCACAGGAGCTTCAACAACCATCGGAGACAGTTGTTTCTCTAAATACCATCAGCAGGGAAACACATTTACTTGGTTTCCATGATTGTGCTGGCACTGATAGCCTTAGATTACAAAATCCAACCATGCTGCTCAGTTAAGATAGTGCAAGGCACTTCAAAATGTGACAGTAGATAAGCAGAAACAGATTCTCTGGAGTTATGAATCAAGGTTCAATCTTTAACAGTCGGATGGCAGTCTGGGTTTGGTGTACTTCTTGAGGACGTATTTTGGCAGAATGCATTGTGCCTACAGTAAAGTTTGGAGGAGGTGGAATTATGGTCTGGGGATGTTTCTTGTGATATGAACTGAGACCCTTGATCCCAATTCATGAAAACCTTTATGCTAACTCCTCTTCCACTATTCTAGAAAACAATGTGCTTCCTACACTGTGGCAATTTTATGGGTTAGATCATAGTTACGTTTAGGATGACTAGGCCATTTGTCATGTTGCAAAGTTCACTACGGATTGGTATGATGACAATGGCATGGAACCAATTGGACTGACCTGCTCAGAGTACTGATTTGAATCCTATAAGAAATTTCTGAGACAAGTTGGATCACTGAATTAAGGGGTGTAGCAAATGTGGAAAATCTGTGAAAGAACTTGCATGTCTTCTCCAAGCCGAGTGGAAGAAAATACCACTGGTCCACCATCCAAAAACTTGTGGAAAGCATACCCCTGAAGGTTAAGACTGTATAATTGCTTGAGGTGAAGTCTCTACCAACTATTAATTGTGAATAAATTTTGTTTATCTCTTTTATCACAGGTGTCCAATTACTTGTTGGTAGATAGTATATATATATGTATATACTTGGAAATAAATTCCTGTGGTAGCCAAAACCATTCTATGTAATTTTAGCTTATAACTTTTTTGTGAAATACCACCTTTTCTTTCAAACAGTTTAAACATATGAAAGTTTTGTCTTAATATTGCTGCAAAGACAATGTTTTCAAGTCTACAGCTATTTATTGTTCTGATTAAATTTAATTCCTGTGGTTTTAGATTTAATCTGGTGGGATATTATCAATTATACAATTATTTCTATCGTTCATACATTTATTTTTAATGTTTGATGTTTAATTTTTATTATTAGCACCTCTGAAAATCTCTATTTAGAATTAGTAATTACTGACAAGAAAACTTTTAATACTTCTCATTCTTTTACAGAGTTCGCCACATTTTACTATTTTCTTGGAAGACCTATGTAGAGATTTATGTTTAAATGGTAAATATATTTATAAAATTTAATACATATTAGAATTTTTAATAGTAATATATTAATCTATATAAATTTGTTTTATTTTTGTTTACAATTGAATATTTTTTTGCACTATTTCCAGTTGCTCCAGAAGATATTAAAAAAATTACCACTGCTCTAAATGCTTTAGCAAATGAAAAAATAAAAGCTCAAAAGGTAAAAAACGTTCATTGTTATTTTTTTATTGAGAAGCTTTTGTTAAATTGTTCCACTTTGCTCTTTTAAATACCAGAAGTTTTGAAAATGCATAGTTGAAACTCAAATTAGTTAATTGAAAAATAGTCGATTCATCCAAAAAGTTTAGAAAATTACCACGTTTTCCGTATTCTTCATAAAAATTATTTCAAACCCCTTTATCAGTCCAAACATAACCTTGATTGTTTAATTTCCACAAAATATTGTAGTGTTGGAAATAAAACATCCAAGCCTCAGCAATTTTATGAGTAAATTGGACTTTTATTGCTCAATTCTAATATTTTCACCTATTCTAGACAAACTTTGTTGAGGAAAGCAAATAGATACATTAATAACTGTCAAACCAGTCAGATGTTTAAATGCCTATCTGAATACAGAGGTATTTTTTCAACAGATAATTGTAAAAGAAAAAAAAGGAAGGGAAGAAAATTTAGCAGATATTATTTTTTTAATAATACATAGAACTGCAATTTGGCAACCCCTATCCTGGATATTATCAATTAAATTACCTACAACTATTGAAGATGTCCAAAACACATACTCACATAATTGTGAAAGTTTAATTTTTGCACATTTTCTCCCACTCCTGTATAAGTTGTCATTTCTTTAATCCCTTAAAGTTTGCTTCTGAAATATAATTTCAGAAGCAAATTAGTAGAAATACTTATACAAAATTATCATAGCAATTCAAATATAAAAGAATCAAGTTGACTGAGAATTCTCTGACTGACAAAATGTCATTTTCCCAGTTTTGTTTCCATCAGCATCAAAAAAAGGAAGCTCCCACAAGATATTGTGCTGTGTGTTGAGCTAAAAGGGAAAACAAAGGAAAAAAGTAGTCTCGTGTAATAATTGCAATGATGGGCATGTGAATGACAAAACAAATGAATTGATTCCAAATGAATAAGACAAAACAAAATTAAATAAATATTATTTCTGTTGAAAAAGTATAAATAAATATTTTTACTGATAATTTTGTATTTGTTTTTTGTGACAGCTGT
The DNA here is from genome assembly GCA_019973975.1 of Trichonephila clavata. Classification (NCBI taxonomy): domain Eukaryota; kingdom Metazoa; phylum Arthropoda; class Arachnida; order Araneae; family Nephilidae; genus Trichonephila; species Trichonephila clavata. Next base: position 143,501 of record BMAO01012243.1, read on the forward strand.
TTTTAAGGAAAGATAATAAAAGTCGATATACGTGCAAGATTGTTATAATAGGCTCTTATCTGCAATTGTGGATCAAAAACTCAAAATTAAAAAAAAAATTTGATTGATTTTGTATTTTCTTTAAAGTTAAAACAAGGTTCTAAAATGTGTTTTCTTAAATTAAAAAAAAAAATGGTTTATGGAAAAAAAAAGATTTTTTTCTCTAAAAAAAAGTATATGTTAAGGGGTTAAAATAAATACAGTGGCTATTGTTTTTTGCAAAAGTGTTCTTATAAACTTTATTGTTACTGTCATTTTTTTTAAATAACTAATTTCAAAAAACATGTTGCACTTTCAAACATATGAGCCATTTTCTTTGAAAGTGTTGTAAGTCCATTTTTGACAAAAAGTTAGTTATTATAACATTGATTGCAATCTGCTATGAGCTTTTTATCTATGAACAGTTCCCCCAAATTTCAAAATTTTCTTCATTTTCTAAACAAATTTATGTAGTTAATGAAATTACAAATATAACTACTTTGAAAGTGAAAAATATCTCCATATAATATAAAATGAACTTGCACCAGTTTCAAAGAAAACGGCTCATATATTTTAACGTATATTCAGCAACAAATATTTCAACCAACTTCTGTAAAAATTTGAAGAGAAGAGTTATATATATTTATATATATGAGCTATATATTTTTAGCAAACTTATGGAAATCATTTTAAAAAAAGAGAATTTGTATAAAAACTTGCAAGCAATATGAAATAAAGTTGAAGCTTAAAATACAAACTTCTCTTTCCATTATAATGGTCATTCTTACTGTTTTAATGTAATTGTAATGAAATGAATGTGTTCAATTTCAATGTTAGTTTGTTTAAATGTGTATTTTTTTTTCTCTCTTTTTTTAGGCTAAGACTGGTAAAAAGAAATCTAAAAAAGCATCTCTAAACATTGGAAGAGGGGAGGATTATGCAATTATGGATTATGCAGATGATTATGATGACTGTATTTGATCCTAAAAGTCTGTTTAATTGTTAATAGTAGAATTCATGTCTCAAAAATTGTACTTGTACATTTTCAATAAATTTGTAAAAATCTGATCTTAATAAAATGTCTTTCAGTAGGTTTTTTAAATCAAAGAAAAAAAGGTTTCAATCTTATTCCTAATAATTGAGGGTAATGGGGGGGGGGGCATTGAGACCAAAGCAAAATTGATCAAAATATTAAAGCTCATTTTTTTGACATTTGTTTTAATGCTATATTAGTCTTTCTATGAAACACGCATTTTTTCCTGATTTCTAAGGTAGTTTCTATTTTCTTTCATCCATGACTTGCTTGATTGATAGAATTTCCCACTAAATTTTTAAACATTGTTCTTAAATAATTGAATTTCTTTATTCTCACTTAGCCATGTCAGGGTCGCAGGTTGAGTATCCCTGGGCTAGATGTATGCCCGTTCGTTAGCCACTGCTTTGAGCAACATGCAGGTGACAGGATGATTTGTCTTGGTTCCATCCCAATTTTGAGGCAGAACACCCTAGGAGTTGATCTGGGGCTTCCCACCTCTCTTCCCCATCCAACAACCTCACGAAAGGACTTGTGGCTCGATTGCTATTTAGAGTACCCCCATTTTCCGCACAGGCACTATACATTTACAAACACATCCATGCTTTCTCCAGAATTTGAACCTTGGCCCTATGGCACATCAATCAACAATACTAACCACTATACAGGCTGGGCAGCAAAAAAAAAAAGTATTTTTGGTTAAAATGTATTTCTAAGAAATTTATTTTAAAAATAGTGTATGTGTATGTTTTACATGTATTTAAAAAGTTTTATAGACTTATCAGTGATTTTGGATGAAATTTTTCATTAATAACTTTTAATTTCTTAGAAATAAAAACTTATTGAAAGTACATATTCTTAGTGAAGAATGATTAATAATGTGTGTTTTAGCCAGAATCTAACACAACATCAAAATTTTTCTATAAAGAAATTAAGAGGAGAAAATTCTAAGTTTTTGTTTTTCATAAGAGCTTTAAAAGAAAATTAAATGCAGTTAGATAAGCAATAATTTATAAATAGGGTTTGCATCCCTGGGATCCCATTGTTTCTTCTAATCCCAAGATTTAAATTTTGTCTTGAATTATATTTTGAAATTTTTTCTCATCAAACCTTTCTAAGAATTGAATTTTTAGAACATTTATATTTTTTGTGAGAGAAGTATGTAGATTGTTTTGTGCAATTTTCTTCTCGTATTGGTAAATAGATTGAAAAAATGACAGAACAATTTTAAACTTTTGAGTATTAATCATATTTTAGCAAAATTATCTGAAATCATTTTATATTTAATACTTGATGCTTCAAATCCCACTGCATTACTTAACAGCTCCTGCAACTGGATCTTCTGTTTCAAATGAAGTAACACTTGAAATTGATTCACATTCTAATTCAATGACTGAATCAGTTTGTACACACAAACCATTAAGTGTAATAGAAGAACTAGATAAAATTTTCGAAGAAGGATATACATACCGATACAGCCTATTAGATTTGAGACATTATAATTTAGGGTTCAAAAGAAATGTCTCTTTTTGAAATAGGAGTATATTCTGGAAAGAATATACTCCCCTATTTAATGACAATAAAGCCTATTAGTGTAGAGTCTGAACAAGCATTTTCTTCAGCAGGACAAACAAGAATAAGAAGTTGTTTGAACGCTGAACAAGCTGATTTTAAAAGCTTATTTACAGAAACACAATTTTATTTTTTAAATTTCATTATGTACTATTTATTTGTTTTTAATGATGAATTAAGTTTTGTGTTTTGATTTGTTTCAATAAATAATAGTAAACCAATTTTTTAATTGTTTTCAGTTTTATGTTATTTCAACTATGCTAATGTATGAGTATTGCTAAATGGTCTAATCCTAAACCTGGGATTGAAAATATTAAATATTAGTGGTTTAACCATTTGCCCTGGAAAGACGTGTCAAGCACGTCAATGTTTTTGTCACAGAATTGCCCACGACATGGTATGCACATCATTATGCGATTGTAACAGAAACGACCGTTCTGGTACACAGGTCAGTGAATTTTTTGCCAGCGCAAGTGGTTAAAGGTAGCATGCCCATCTCATAAGTCAAAGGTTGCGGGTTGGATCCTGGCTGGAGTCAATATTTTGGATGCGAAAATCATAATCATGCATGTTATAAGATTATGCATATAAAAAATCCTTTTAGTACCAGTCTGGTTCTGGTACTCTTGGCAAAATTAAATCATTGTAATATTTAGCATCCAAAGAGAGCTTGAGTTGCTCCCACCATTGAAATGGCTCTTAATATTTGGGGGTGACCAAGGTAACGGACTCGTGGCAGGGATGCTATGAGTTTAAATCCAGTGCCACTGAAGATCTGCTGTGTAGGGGAGCGATGCACGTGAAATTTGTTGAGAGCTTCAAACGTCTTCCCTTTGGTGTGGCAGATGTCGCCCTCATTATTTGACCATGGTTCAAAATTAAGCAGTCAATCGTCAAAAGCCCTCGTGTAGCAGAACAGTGTGACAATATTTACTTACTCACTCATATTTGGGGACTTGACATGTCTGAAAAGGCTTGTATGCCGAAATGCAGATCATTTGAAAGAAAAAATGGTATAATAGAGAATAATTGATGAGAAAATGCAGTTTAGTGATTTATTTTTTAGTTTCTTTTCCACCAGAAATTAGATTGTTTTTTTTTTTTTATAATTGTGTATGATACACTTTTGAAATTAGTCAAAGCTACTTGTATACCTTTTAGCGATAGCTATGTAGACCCTGGGGCAGGAGTACTCAACCTTTTTTTCTCCCAGGGACACATACATGTAACATATTTCCTATAGCTGCAACAGAATTATTGACCAAACTATTATTATTTTTTTGTTGCATACAACTGTCTAACACAGGTGTCGGCAACCTTTTAGCTATGGCGTGTCAAACCAACCAATAAGACATATTTGAAACAGCTCAGTTCCTGCCGAGCTAGAGAATAAAGGTCAGTAATATAGATTTATTATATATTAATTTAGCATCATTTAAAGATATTTATTAACATAAAAAAACAACACTTACTTTGCTCGCCAAATTTGGCAAATTTCAATGGCTAAAATCAACCTCATCTCTTTGTGTGACCCGAGTTTCTATGACAACGGCTGTGATTCAGCCAGTGCAGCCTTTTTTTTGTACTGCTAAATTAAGGTGAAATAAAGTACAAGTGGTTTCTAGCAAAAAATTCACACCCCCATCTTAAATAACAAAACTGCATCTTCCATAAAAGCTGGTACACAAATGACAAAACTCCTAGCCAAAATAAACTCAAAAACAAACAGAGCAAGACCTTCCAAATAAAATGGAACTTAAAGAAGTACCTGTACCCTTCCACCCCAAATCAGCATCTTGGTATCACCGCAACCAAAAAGCTGTATGCCTCTCCAATTGCGATCAACAAACTGGTGAATTAAGCTTTATTTATGAAGTACTGTGTAGTGCAGAGGAGGATCTTTTTAGGGAGAGTGCTGCTTCCAATTTTTCCAAATATTAAACAAACAAAAAAGTGAAAAAATTGTTACTTATTAGCTTATTATGGGATTCCCGCGCAAATAGTACATTTTTTAATCCAAGTCTATGTACTGGTAATTTAAAAGTAATATAATAAAGATAAAAATACTGCTTAGGTTCCATTGTTAATAAACTTTTTACGTGTTCAATCAGTTAAGTTTGGCATAAAATAAAACAAAAATAAGCAATTTAAACATTTTATTCTAAATAAATAATAAACCATCGGTACTAAATGTGGCTTTTGAAATTGTATCCCCCCCCCTCCCAATCATGTATATTAGGATTACCTCTTGAAGATGCTAACAAAATTAAGTTGTTTTTCGTGCATACCAGCTAGCTTTGGGAGATATTTTGTTTTTATGTTCACAATATAAAATATTTTTTCACTAACATGTTGATCCAAATTTAAGTTTTTTGTCTCTTCTGAGGAATTTTTTAGCATTTCAAAAAAATTTGTAAAATTGTTCTAACTCTTTTGTTTGAACAAGGTTTTTCTCCCTTTCAATGAAAAATTAATTCCAAAATTTTCTACTAAAATGTACTCTAATTCCTATGTTAATGATATGCAACAGTGGTCTTCAAACTTTGTCAACTCTCACGGAACCACTACAACTAGAAAGTATTTTCATGGAACCCCATACACACACACTTTGAAGAATATTTCTTAAAATAATATTTAAAATAGTTTAATATAAAAGGCATTAAAAAGTATTGCATTTAATATTAAAAAATTTTGATCCACTTTTAATATAATTTATCCATTAATAATATTAATCTGTGATCCAACTGTCATCTGCTGATGCATTATGCTTAGTAACTGGGGGCTATGGGTAGCCTAGTGGTTAGAGCATCAGATTCCCGACTGGAGGGCCTGGGTTCGATGGCATCAAATACCACCGAGTACGTGCTCGTTAAGTCAGTGGGTCCGAAAGTCTTGTGGGCGGTGGCAGCAGAAACCATGAGTGCAGGGGGCTGCAAAATATTTCCCTCCCCTTCAGTTTCATGCCTAAATTGTGGAGGGGGAGATAGGTGGTGACACCATGTATCGTTAAGAAGTCCAACCTGTCTCACAGGCTCTGGAAGCTTTCATTCCTTCCCTTCGGGAAGGGTACAACAACTGGGATATGTTTTTGCATTTTTTCACACAAACTGTCAAAAATAACTGCAACCGCATTGCACATTCTAGTTTCATTTGTTTCTACATTATGTTTTTATAGCCACTCACACGCACATTGTTCTGAATGGCATTAAAATGTTTACAGCTGTGTATTTTGCATGAGAGGGAAAATTTTCAACATAAAATTTAAGATCTGTTCTTGCTTAAATTTAGATTTTTAACATCGAATCTGTTGATACGTTGTAGGTGTTTTACCACAAATATATAAAGTTGTATTTTCCTTTAAAGAACTACACTCAAGAGCCAAGACATTATGCCACCTATCAATAACGAGTTGGCCCACCTTTGGCGCGCAACACAGCTTCAACCCGCCTTGGCATGGATGCCACAAGTCCTTGGTAGATGGTCGGAGACAGATTGTACCAGATGTTTAAACAACGGTCACGCAAATACGAGATATTGCGAATTGGTGGTCTTTGAACTCTGAGCTGCCGTTCCATGACATCCCAAATGTGTTCAATCGGATTGAGATCCGGTGAGTTAGGTGGCCAGGACATTAACTGGAATTCAGCATCATGTTAGTGGAACCACTCCAACACAATTTTAGCTTTGTGACATGGGGCATTGTCCTGTAGGAACATTCCATTTCCAGCTGGAAAAACAGAGGCCATGTAAGGGTGCAACTGGTCCGCAATGATGTTCAGATACCCTGTAGCATTCATGGTCTGCTCTACCACAACCACGGGTTCCAGAGATGACCAAGAGAGCGTCCCCCAAAGCATAATACCGCCACTACCGGCCTGTGTATGACCTACTGTACATTGAGGGAGTAACTGTTTGCCTGGAAGATGGCGTATCCTGACATGGCCATTGGCATGATGAATGATAAACCGTGATTCATCTGACCAGGCAACTCTCTCCCACTGATCCATGGACCAGTCGCGATGTTCCCGGGCCCAGCACAGGCGCAGTTGGCGATGACCCTTGGTCAGCAAAGACACACGAGTGGGACGTTTGCTGCGTAGCCCCATATTCAACAGTGTACTCTGATACTATTCTACTTGGCCCTGCATTGTATAGGGCTGTCAGCTGAGCCTTTGTCTGGCTCTGGTTTTGCTTCACCATGCAAGACAGTCTCCGACGACCTTTTTCTTTGATAGCATGTGGACGACCAACACCATGTCGTCTACTGCCGGTTTCACCGTCATTCATCCACTTTGCATAAGTACTAACTACTGTAGATCGCGAACAACTCACGAGTCGTGCAGTGGAAATACTTGTTCCAAGCCATTTCAATCTGCCCTCTATCAAGGTCGCTTAGATCTGCAGCCTTTCCCATCACACACAGAAGTAAGTGAAAGACTGATTCTTCAGACTCTCCAGCAGCAGTTAAATACCACTTCCACCTGATCACGAGCCTTCCACGTCATCCAGCCGAGTTCATTGCAAAATGTAGGGGTGGTCATAATGTTGTATTTAGTTTTGCAAAACATTGTACTAACGAGTATATAATTATCTCGGGGAACTCAGGATAGTAAACAAAATGTTCACCATCTAGTAAGTAATATATACACTGCTGGCCACCGTAAATGCAACACCCTGAAGGAAGCATGCAAATATGAAATTTACAACATGCATTAGCGGAGGTGAGATATGCAAATGATTAGAATTTCAGCGCAGACACACATCACGCACGCCTGTGGAGCAACCTCAAAGCGCTATTTAAGGCTTGGAGATTTCGACGATTTCAAGTTCGGCAATTGTGTTTTTCTTGTGGTTTTTTCAAAAAACGATCAGTTATGTCTTGTAGAAAACAGCGATTAGCTTTTGATCAAGTATCCGAGTTGATCAGAGGAAAAATAGTGACCTACCGAGATTATGGATTGTCTTTCAGTGAAATAGGTAGTACTGTTGGACGAAACCAAACAACTGTAATGCGGACATGTGACCGTTGGATGCAGGAGGGTACGACGGACGGACGTGGTCCATCGCATCCACCTCAGTGCACCACTTCACGTGAGGACAGGCAAATTGTGCGCATGGCAGTGACTGATCGCTCAGTCACATTACGAACATTGAATCTGCAGTGCATCATTCGGTGTCTGCGCGTACCATTCGATGCCGTTTACAGCAGAGTGGTCTGTCCGCAAGACGTCCATTGCTTGGTCTACTCTTGAAGCAGAACCACAGACGTCTCCGTCGCCAATGGTGCGATGAAAGAAGGATGTGGGCGGCAGAATGGAATGAAGTTGTCCTTACTGACGAGTCATGCATCTGTCTGCAACACCACGATGGTCGGATTCGAGTCTGGAGACACAGTGAAGAGAGGATGTAGAACAACCGCCACACTGGTTCTGCACCGGGTATTATAGTATGGGGCGGTATTGGATATCACTCTCGCACTCCTCTAGTACGCATTGCCTGTATTTTAAACAGCCAGCGCTACATTTCCGAGGTGTTGGAGCCAGTTGTCCTTCCTTTACCTTCAGGGCTTGGCCACAGCCATATTTCAAAAGGATAATGCGCGACCACACGTGACACGCATTGTCCAAAGGTTCTTCGTCAAACACCAGATTGAATTGCTTCCCTGGCCGGCTCGCTCTCCGAATCTTTCGTCGATAGAAAACATGTGGTCCATGGTTGCTCAACGATTGACCCAGATTACACCCCCAGCTGCCACACCAGATCAACTTTGGCAACATGTGGACGTTGTAGCACCAACAATGGTGGCTACTGATTCTGACAGGAACCTCACTTCACAGAAGTCTATAAATTTAATCATTTGATACTTGGTCAACATGTTATCCACAAAATAAATTGTGTTGTGCTATCTCGTCTTTCTTGGTGTTGCATTTACAGTGGCCAGCAGTGTATATATACAGAGAGAGAGATGATATGTTTTTTAATATTCTTTCATTATATTATAATAAAAGTTTAAAAAGTATTGCACAATAAAGTTATTATGCATGAATAAAATTTTCAGTTTCTTAATGACAAGAGATGAGCTTTAAATCATTGTGGGTATATAAACTGCATAGGGAACGTGGATCCATTTTGCATACACATTTATAAGTTTTTTTTAATGGGACTCGTCCCTGGCTATGTTTTGTGGAACCCCAGGGTTCCGTGGAACACAGTTTGAAGACCACTGAGATACAACCACACAGAACTTATAAAAAAACAATAAAACATTTTTAAAAAATTGATAAAATTTCTTGTGAGACATGTTTGCAAAATACAAGAATGGCAATGGGCTAAATTTGTGACATCACAGTCAGATGATAAATGCAATCACATGTTTTCAGCCAATCATGCACCTCACTTTTGCTTTTTACAGAAAATTTATTTGAAAAAGTACATATTTGTTAATAATAATAACACTCAAATAACAAAATACCCTTGATTTAAAAAACCCAAATAATGTAACAATTTATTTTTTTTAATTTTGAAAATCTTAATACATCTTTTTCAAATAATCAGGTATAAAAAATTGCATTTCCATCTAACAAATCCAATGTCAGTTTTGATTTCAACAAAAAATACAATTACATTTATTGTGTGATAATCAAGACTAGCCATTGACAACAAAGAGTGCTTGCATCAAGTGATAATTTTTTTTATAAAATATGATTTTTCCCATGGCATGATTTATTACCTTTTTGTATTTGATTACACACTAAATGAAATATAGTACCAGATAAATCTGAGTATGTTAAACAATAATCTTATTACTCATAAGATTATTAACAATAATTTGTTAATAATAATAACACTCAAATAACAAAATACCCTTGATTTAAAAAACCCAAATAATGTAACTATTTTTTTTAATTTTGAAAATCTTAATACATCTTTTTCAAATAATCAGGTATAAAAAATTGCATTTCCATCTAACAAATCCAATGTCAGTTTTGATTTCAACAAAAAATACAATTACATTTATTGTGTGATAGTCAAGACTAGCCATTGACAACAAAGAGTGCTTGCATCAAGTGGTGATAATTTTTTTTATAAAATATGATTTTTCCCATGGCATGATTTATCACCTTTTTGTATTTGATTACACACTAAATGAAATATAGTACCAGATAAATCTGAGTATGTTAAACAATAATCTTATTACTCATCAAAAGCTTTCAATAAGCAGTCTAAAAATTGTATCAGATATTTACAAATATATTCCACTTTTTGTATTTTGCTTTTGTCTGAAGTTTATCCATTTGCCAAAATGTGTTACTTTCAATTTTTCAAATATATTTTTTGGCTTCCATTTAATTCTTTTAAAAATATTTCTATTTCCTTTTAACATTTGTATCCCCCCCTTTGTTTTTTGAGGCGAGATCCCCCCCCCTCTTTCTTTTATTGTAATTTGAATTACATCATTAAATATCAAGAGATGCTAGTTATGCTGTACTTCAGTGTAAAGAGTTTTCACAGAATATATCAAAATGCAAAATTCATGCTTACAATGAACTTGGACAAAAAGAATAACACAAGATATACAAAGTTTTGTTTTGTGAATGCAGGGTATAGTGAAATCATTAAAAATATTTATTATAAATAATTTACATCTTAAATTAGTTTGTACAAATATATAAAATCAATTAATATCACAGTGTTGTTGACTAGGCTACTTGAGTGTATTGTTAGCCATTAAATCTTGCAGGTAGGAAGAGGCTTCTCCCATTAGTAATTCAGATATCATATCAGAAAATCCCAATTCTTGAGCCAAGCTATATTTCATCTTTACATTAGAACACAGAGAAAGCAACAATTTCATATTTCGCACCATATTTTCTGTTTTAGAAGACAGTTTTTTGTACCTGTAAAATGATTAAAGGAGGGCATTATTATGCATTTTATTAAATTTTCAATGCATAAGGAATGCAATGTGCTTATATACTCTCAGAAATTTAGAAAAAAATAATAATAGAAAATAATGCCTAAATACCATCGATTCTAAAAATAGAGTAAAATTTTGGTAAATATTTCACATATTTTGGTTTTCATATTTATTAATAATACAGAAGTATTCATTTTTTTTGTAACTTTAGCTAAAATTGTGCATTATTTCATAATTATTTGCTCATTTCATCTACATCCACTTGCAGGGCAGTTTTACTTGAGTAATAATTTAGCAATATATATACTTGTATCCTCAAAAAGAAATGGTTCTGTCTGCATATAGATAAAATAAGTAGTTTGATTGAGACTAAGTAAAGTTTCTGTGCTAAGTTGAAATGTCACTTTACATTGAATAATAAAGTATGACTTCATTATTCAATATAAAATAACAAGAGTGATTCGGTAAACGTTTTAAGACAGGAGAAAATATGAAAGACATGGTTGACAGTGTAAATAACTCAAAGTGCATTGTTTTTAAGGATTTGAGGTAATAATTAATCCATAAGGTGGTCATTAGCTGCAAATGGCAGATTATAGTTGAGGCACAAGTGAATAAACAGTGAAATGTTTCCAATACATAAACACAGAACTGGGTTTCACATCTTTAGTTAAAGTTTGCAAATATTTAGCAGGTAAGCAGAAAGGTTTAAAAACTGCAAACCTGGGGTTTCTTATATGCTTAAAAAAAGATATATAAAAAACGTGTTTTTTGCCAATCACTTTGAGGATTATTCAAACTTCTGATTTTTGCAATTTAATCATGTTTTGTCAACTGGACCAATTCTTGAGAGGAAATGGAAAATTCACTCTTGCTTTTTTAATAACTACATAAAAATTAGCAAATAAATTTTAAAAATCTTGCAATGATTTTTTTTATTTGGGTATTCATTTAAAAGATTTTTTCCTGCAAAACTAAAACATTTTATTCTTAAGTATAAACCAGGCCCTCAAAGAAGTACTATAGAAGTCTTACCTTTTAACTACATCAATTATCAGTGATGTAGTAAGTCCCATGTGTGATTTAAATTCTCGTAAATATTCTCTATCTCCTCTGAGGACAACATTGTGAAGTAGAGCTTGGCTCCATAGCTGGTGATTTCCATATTCTTCAGCAACAATATAAGCCTAAGTAAAATATGGAGACTTTAAAATGTGATACTTTTATAAAATGTTTTTAAAATTTTTTTAAAGTAATGTAAAGACATAACATATGCTAGAAGACCCATATGCTAATGTTTGCTTGCAATTACCTAACTCTTTTTAGATTTGAATTATGTACCGACATACTTATAAATGTAGTTTCAATGGTTTAAACACAATACAAAATTTAGCTATACTTAACTTTTTTTGTGATTTTTCTTTTACCAATTTCTTTACATTTCTGCACAACAGTTAAACTTAGAATAAATGTTGGTTAATGAAAAAATTGTTGATTTATCACCGAAGTTTTAGTTATACTAAATAGATATATGCATAGTTTTGTTTATAGTTCAGTTTGATTGCCAAAAATAAATAATAAAAAAGATGCAATCATAATTTGTTACATCTAACAAGAGAAATGACAGTCTGATCAAGGCTTAAGGAACTACAGCTTTTTGTATAAATTTAGGTGAAACAAAATGTTATCATTCTCACTAGCATACTCCTCTTCAAGAATACATTGCTATTACTTGATTATCAATAATAATTGTAAAGTCAAAATATTGAAATTAGTTTAAACATTTTGTTAAATAAAAGCAATGTGTATTTATGAACTGGTAGTCAGGTATTGATCCTCCACCTGATTATTATTTTTGTTTTTAGAGTATTTTAGAGACTTAAAATTGCTAATGGCAACAGTGGAGTTTATGTTGTTCTAATGAGTGTGAGAATAAAAATGATTGAGTTACTATTCATGAGTTTCAGAGAATTAATACCGCCCATCCGGTATAGTGGTTAGTGAAGCTGACTGCCGTTGGGCCTGTGTTCAAGTCCTAGAGAGGGCATGGATGTTTGTAAATGTATAGTGCCTTCGCGGCATGAGGGTACTCTAAATAGCTCTCAAGCCGCAAGTCCTCTCGTAAGGTTAATGCAAGGGGAAGAGAGGTGGCAGACCCCTGACCACCCCCGGGTGTTCTCCCTCAAAATTGGGGTGGAATTGAGCCAAATAACACTATCACCTGTCTGGTGCTCAAAGCTACAGCTAATGACATTCATATATGTAGCCCTTTGACTCGATGAATTTCAGGGGCCTTGATTTTACATTACTGCCAATCAGGTGGCATAAGTAACAACATCAGAGAATTAATAACTACTAAATAGCTAGAGAATTTATAACTGTTTGAGTTTTTGTGCCATTTTACACTTTTTGAGAGATATTTTTTGAGATGTTAAAACAATAGATTAAACCAACTAATCACAGTTCTTCTGATTCAATTTTCCAAATGGAATGTTGGTCTTATTTGCACTTGAATGCCTGTGAATGTGGCTTTATAAGTGAATGAGTGAACTGATAAAGTTATTAATAATTCTTCCAAGTTTCACAGCATACATTAGCTGGTTTTTATTTCCTGGTTAATAGAATCACAATATAGTAACCCGAAAATTATAAATCAAATCAAAATTTTATAAAAACTAACAAGTGGAACAATCAAGCTCATCTATATAAAATTTAGAAAAACATGGAATATAAACATTCGAGAATGAAGTGACTGCACAGAAGTTATCATAATTTATTCATGGCTAAATTGGGTCCCTTTTCTTTGCATAAATGGATATAACTTTTTAAAATCACAGAAAAAAATTAAATTAAACAATATATTCAAGATTTCAATGACTTTAACTTAATATATTTGCTTTATAGCAATACCTTGGAAAATTTTATCATTTAGAAACCATTCAAACAACTTATACTAAGTGAAAAATTTGCAATGTCTTTATTTACACCATGAATGCTTAAGAAGCTACACACTTCAGTGCATCATCATTTACTCTCAATTGAAATTCAATAGTGACACTGATATTCTGATGATTATGAAATTTCATCACTTTCAGATTTTATTTCCACATCTGCACTTAAAGAGCCCAATATAACAAGAATTACAAATTTCACTCTACTCAAAACCATTCATTTTTATTTCAATAAAACTTCTTTTTACCAAAACAAAATAATCAGAATAAATAGAAATTAACAAATGTACCAAGAAATATTACCTCATCCTTGTCTTTGTATATAATGGTCATATAATCTAAAAAATACCAGGTGAGTCAAAAGTTTGTTCAAACTTCAAAAATACATTAAAAAGGAAGATATGATGATTAAGAAGTATGTTTTGTAAGATTGCAAGTTGGATTTCTTTTAGAGGCAAAAACATCTTCGGTAGAGGGCGCTGACAACATCGAAACACAATGTACTGGACAACAGTATACTTCATTAATTTATCCTTGCATTAACCATTGTTCAACATGACCACCAGAACATTGTCCGACACAAGTAAGGAGTCTCAAAACACCCATTATAACTGAATGCAACAGATCAAAATGGACACATAGAAGCTTTGAGTTCAGCCAAAGTTAATGAAGATGAACTGTACACAAGTAATTTCAAATAGCTCCACAACCTGAAGTTGACTGGAGTGAGGTAAGCTGAACATGGTGACCATGCAATCTAGCAACCTCATTTAATCCCTCTGTTCTCACCACAGGTAAGTCAAATGGAATTGTTTCACAGGATTGGCATAGTATGGAGGTGTGCTATTCTGCATGAAGCTTATTACAAATAACACACATTTTGATTTAAAGCAGATGCCACTAAAATTTTTTTTGCTGCTAAAAATATCGAACTTCCTTGTGAGCCCTTTCTTGCAAACTGCACTTCTTAATCATCATGTCTTCCTTTTTTAAAAATAAATTTTTAAAGTTTAAACGAACTTTTGGCAACAATGTTCAAAAAGTGTTATGGTAAAAATGACCATAAAAAAGTCAGTATATTTACAAGAAAAATTTATAAGACAGATACCTAAATAACATCAAATGTATATATATAAAACACTAACTTATTATTCTATAGAACTTACTTGAGAAAACTTATCATGATCAGTGATAAATCTGGCAACAGATGATTCATCTAACCCAATTATCCAAATACCTGAAGGCACAAAATAGATCTGTAATGCAACAAGTTGTGCAAGACGAGTGCAACTCTGTGCTTGGTGCAAACAATCAGCCTGTAAGAGAATAAAAATACAAAAAAGATAAATAATTCTAATGCAAAATATTTTTAGAGCTACATGTTTTACATTTTAGAATAACATTTTAAAAAGTTAGATATTTATCTTTTCTGACAAAAATGTATTACTTATTTATTAACATAAAATAATCATGTATGCTTAATATAAAAGCTAAAATTCAAAAAAAAAATTAGTTTAAAAAATGTATATTTGATTTCTCACAAAAACAAAAGTTTCAGTAATAATTAATAAAAAATAGAGAGTCATAAAATTTACTTTGCAATAGCTTTTGGCTGCTTCCGATAGTATACGTAATGCACTCTCCAATTCATCTTTCAAATCATTATCTAGAGCTGAGAATTAAATTAATTGAATAAAAGAAAAAAAAATTAATACAGATATGCCAGGAATCTTAAAACATTGTCATCTGAATTTATTACATGTAACTAACTATAAATGTGAAAATATATTTATTTAATATCATATTTTAATCAAGTCAAAACCTTAAAAGATATTAAAACAGCATTAATAAAATAAATTTAAGTAGTATATCTAGTTATTTAAAAGTAAATAATAAATATTCAATAAAGTATATGACAGCAAGAAAAAACAGATTCGGACTATTCTGTTGATAATAAAAATCATAGTCATTAAAAATGTAACAAGCATTACCCAGCACATTTTTCAGAATATAACTGTGGAATGGTAGAAAACAGGAAAATAAATCCTTCAAATGTGAATATCCAAAAATGTCCTTTTTAATAAGGTTTTTTTAAAAATAAAATAAATAGGTCAATTTTTAAGTAAAATAAGAAACCAAAAAGTTGACCAAAATTTATAACAATATGAAATATAAATAAGGCACAATAAATAATTTCTCAAAAAGAGACCCTAAAGAACACTAAATATGAACTTACTAGTATTTCTTTTACAGAGTTGTGACAATTGTTTCTGAACAGACATTTCAAGAATTTGAGCCTTTTCACGATACATTCCAAATTGACTAGCAAGACTATAGAAATAGTTATCACCTACAGAGCTGGAGCTTCTTGTCAGATAGTCCAACAAAGCCAACCTTAAATTTGGAATCTTTAAAAAAAGGAAAATAAATAAATAAAAGATATATATCTTCAAAAATTAATCAACAATTTCAAAAAGAAAAAAAAAATCAGAATTACACATTTAATTGTTAAAATGAAAAATATTTAATTCTCTCTTTATATATAAAAATGCCTTATTCTTCATTTACATTAATTTTCAATACAACACATTAACAAAGTATTTCTTATGATAATGCATAATTCCATGCACAAAATATTTAAAGATTGCATAAATGGAACAGAAAAAGATGCAATTCCAATTCTTTCCTCATTACATTTTATAATAAAATACACTACTTAACACAAAAAAGTTAAAAATTAACAAAGGTGCAGAAAATATAGTATGCATAAATAATTGACTTTGAAAAATATTGAGTGTTGCTTTTACAATTATTAGCAGAACTTTATATTTGATCACAATGTTAAAAATTACTTGAACAGAATAGGTTATTATGAAGGATTTAATATGTTCATCTCTATACCAACAAACATAAATTGACTTTGCCAAAGGGAAAAAAAATCCATCAATGATAAAAAATTTAATAACATAATAAAATATTCAACAAAAAATTAAATAACGTATGCATCTTTACAACTGGTCAAATAAAGATCTTTTACAAATATGTAAGATCAAAAATGTTAAAATATGGCACTTACATTTTCCATTTTTTTCTCAAAGAGCAAATTTAATTTGTCATTTGATTTAAGTATATCAAACACATACATCATTTCACTATATCTTCCCAATCCAGATAAGAGATGGATCTAAAAGAGAAAAAACATACAATTAATGAAATAATCCTTATTGTTTTATTCAAGCTTTTTATTACAGAGTTAAGATACAATAACTTTTTTTTAAAAAACAAAGAGAAACTATACTTATTTTTAATGTGATTTCTTGCAAATTCTTTTTAACTGTCAAAATAAAGTTTTTAGTGGAATTTTTTTTTCCACGTAAAAACTAGCTAAAGTATCTATTTTTCGCACAGGTTAATTTTTAAAAAATAAAAATATATTATTCTGGATATAACAGCTGGATTGTAAGGAGAGTAAAACATGGTACAAAACAATGCATAAAAAAACTAAAATAATTTTTTAATGAGTGCACTTATTATTTATTTATAATTCCTCTTAAGCCCTCCAACACCCCTTGAGGGCCAACTTTCGCAAACCCCTTTTGCAGTGGATCTCTACTCCATGAAAGGAACATGCCTGCTAAATTTCAAGTCTGAAGGTCTAATAGTTCAAAAACGGAAATAATTCTTTGTAATACCGCTTTGGCCTTTGCAATGACCCTTAGGGGTCGATTCAGGTAAAAATGGAAGCCTTCTTCATAGATGGGGGTCAGAGGGTCATATTTTCTGAGGACTGTTTCAGAACTGTAAAACATTTGGATTTAAAAGACAATTTACTAAAATACTTTGGAATTAGTTATAACAAAACAACTAACATTCACAGCAACAATAAACTATAAATTCGTCTCACAAGCAAGTTAAAAATTTATATTTTTATTATTTCTATCATATAAGGTTAAGGTTTCCAAATCAGTGCAAATCCCACTCCTGTCAATGAGTATTAAAAAAAAAAAGAAAAAAAAGAAAGAAATTTTTGGATGTTAATTTAAAGAATTTGATTAATTAAATTAGCACAAAATATGTTACAGGCCATTAATCCCAGACCCATGTTATTCTGAACAATTGTTTTGTGATGAATATAACATTCAGTTAGATAACCCACTCTCCTAAGTCCCAAACCCTACTACATAAAAGATTTTGAATTGCAATTATATTTCATGCATAGAAATAATTAGTGTATATTATGTTCAATAACTTGATTGATTGCTTATTAACATTAAACTATGAAGCAACAAGAGGAATTTTAGTCAAAGGACCTTGTAATTTTGAACCATGGATAAGTGACAAGGACACCTAAGCTGAGACTCCAAACTTCCAGAACACATCGTTCTGAGGAATTCGAGCTTCAACAGATTTAAAGTGCATTAGCCTCACAACATGGTGGGATTTAGTGAACCAAAATTAGAACCCATAACTTGACAGAAGCAATGCCAACCACGAGTTCACAACCACAAAATGTTCTACAGCAGATTCAAGCTCTGAGCAACTAACCTTCAAGGTTATTTCTTTAGCAAATACACATAGTAAGTAATATTTCTTTAGAACATTACAATTTGGAGTAACTTTACTTTAAAATTATACCAAGAGTTTTTGGTGATGTACTTCATTACTTTAAATTTTAACCTTAGTCAAGAGTAGAGAAGACATTTAAGCCTGTACTTCAATCCTTTAACTTCCACACCACACAATGCGAGGACTTTAATATTTAATTTTATTTAATGTGCATTAGCCCTTGATACACTGAATAAATGATATTTGACAGAATCCAAACTCTCAATTCAATTTGAACACCACTGACTATAAATTGTATGATGTTAATCAATGAGATATTAATCAGAAATAACCTTATAGCAAGTTTTTTTTTATAAATATATATATAACGCTGATAGCATATCTCGGAAATATTGGATATGATAATTATCTCTTAGCAGATGGAAATTATGCAAATGTTTACATGCATTATTGCTACTAGTCACAATAAAACTGTGTCTGGAATAAGATTTCTAAGGGAAAAATTTGTTTTTAATGGAAGATTTTTTTAAATCATATAAATGCTCTATTAATTTTTTATTCACTTTTAGTTATTATTCACTATATGTTGAATATTTTATTCTGCATTTCCTAATATTTTAAAAGTCAAAATTTTAACCAGATGGTTTATTTCATTTTCTGATTATTTCAAACAACGCACATCAAATTATTACTACTTATATAGATTACTTTTAGCTACTTGATGCAATTACACATATACAATATAAATATAGCTTTTCAACACATATACCACATTTTAAAAAGAAATTATCAATAAGCATAACTCTGTGTTATACAAATAAGAATAAGAAACCAATATTTAAAACTATCTTACCATTAAGGAAAACTTATCAGCTTCTTCTAAAAGATGTACTAATATCTGAGCATTATGAAGAATTTGAGATATTCCATCCATATTGCAAGCAGCAACAAAACATTCATGGGCACAAATACATAGTTCAACTACTATAGAGAAACCTGAAAGAAAAGGAAACAACTTTTATAACAATAAAAAAAAGTTAAATTTTAAGGAAAATATAATATAGTGAAAAACGTTTAACACAAAAATGCTTAATAAAAAATATTGGTTTACATGAAATAATACAATGGTCTTGACAAACTACTATGTATTTTCATGCATGTTTTTCTCTTAATACGAAACGAAATTTGCTTAAAACGAAAGGTTTCCCTTCTGGGAATGAACAAAATGCAGAAAACATCAGCTGCATTGGACTGTTCTATTGCATTATCAGAAGAATTCATTGCAATAGATGATGATAATGTATGTACAGTCTCAATTATGGCAGACAAAGACATTTTGGAGTTTGTTCAAAGCTAAAAAAATATCACTGATGCAGATTCCGATGAGGAAAATGAAATGATTAAAGCAGCTCCTGTTCCCACATCATCTGAAATGAAGAACGTCATGAAAGTATGTACAGTTACTTAGACACACATTCCTATGGTGCATTGAATAACAAAATGGACAATATTGAACAACTTGTTGAAAATTTGACAAAAAAAAAAGAAAAAAAATTTGCAAAGAAAAAAATATTAAATTATTTTCCAAAAGCTCAAATTTTTTTTTCAAAAATTTCAAAATTTTGTATTAAATTTTTTAAAGTTCTTGTAAATGTTTTTGTTACATTGATTTTTATTAAAAATATGCATATATCTATGTAAATAAAATAAATTTTGTTGATATAAAGGGTTTTTTTTGCAATATTCTTGAACACATAATTCATTTTATACAAAAAATATTTTAGTCCCTTCAGTTTAAAGTTAAGCAATTTTCACTGTATATACTTTACAAAGAAGTCGTTTATTCCACACAATCCTTCTTTAAACCTGTAACTTATGCATATTAAGTTATATTTTGTTTACTATGATATACACACAAGAGGTTTGATATAAATATCTCTATAAATTAACATTTAACATTAATTACTTGAAGAATTTAATTTTACTCTTTTTTTTTTGAAAAAAAAAATCATATTAGTTTAGAAGGTCAGCAAAAAATATGCAGAAATATTAAATATCACATTGAGTTTTTGAAATTTATATACATTTAGTAGATTTCTGAAACTCCTTAGGTATTAATCTTTTTTTAAAGCAATTTCATACATAATTTCTGACTCTGGAGTGATCTTTCTCTCTTCCATTAGGTTTATTATCCTCCTTAAGAACAGATGATCTACCCAAGGTACCATAGCGATCTTTCTATGTATTTAATTTTCCAACTTTTCCCTCCCATATCTAAATCGCAAATATAAATTTGTAACAATTTACATGATACAGTTGGTTATTAGTAAATTAATTATGTTTAACATAGTTTGGCCAAATGAAAACCTCACATCAATATAACTAACCTTCTAATCAAACCTCATAAACATTTATATTCTTAAAAAAAATAATACACACATTCAATTAATTCCCACTACTATGTTCCATTAATTTTTATGAATAAAAATATATCATAATATGTTTAGCTCAATATGATTAATTGTTGGATTTTCAAATTTCACGTTTCAAATGAAAATTGAAAATTTTATGACACCACTAACATATGGCAATTTCACAATTTTATTTTTCTACAGTAACAATGAAATGTAACCACAAGAGAAAAAAACTTACTTTGATCTGAGCTTTTGTGATGCAATCCAACAAATTCTGCAGCAAATATGTTCATCAAAGAATTTCCTAATAAAGATGGATCTTGACAAAGCTTGACAATCAGCTGAAAACCTTCAATAGTTCGCACTGGATCATAAATGACTTGCTCAGAAAATGCACTTTTATCTTCTGGAATCATTACTGTAATAAATATATACAATGACAAATTTTCAAATAACCTTAAGAAAAATTTAAGTGATGCTATTGCTACAATATATTTTTGTATCATGAATACTACCTAAGTCAGTAGCGCATAGTATTTTAAATGAATTGAATATTTCTTCACTTAAGAACTTGGCAACCTCTTTATCAGCTAGTTCATGCACAACTATAACACTCTTGGCTACAATGTGCTCATCATTCAGTTTGCACACTAAAATGTTCTTCAAAATTTTAAAGAGATCCTTTTCCTTGGCAATACTCATGTAATCCATTTCCAACACCTATAAAAACCAATAGGAAATGAAAAATTTTAAAAAATATGTTGAAACATACATAACATTTTTATATTTAGGAATAAAGAAAAATACATGATTGTATTTCAGTAGAAGAAGCTTAATTTTTTGTAGACTATCACTCATTATAGTAGGAGACTTCTCTCCCCTCCCACTTGTATATAAATAAATATCTTACTATAGGAGAAAATTATAAACTTTAAACAAAATCATAAATTTGTTAAAATTAAGGGGGTTTACCCATGTGACAGCCTGTTTTTTAAGCATTTTTAGAATTTTTTTTAAGACCAGTGAAAAGGTAGAACTTTAAGTTTTTATCATTTATTTATATGGATACTAAGAGTAGGTATAAAGATGTTTTGCCAAAAATATCCAATAGAATGCGAGTTATAGCGCTCTGAACACACCCACCTCAAAAAAATAGATGCTCACTTCCTCCACAATTTTAATCTATAAGCTTAAATGTACACAATGGATTATTCTCAATTGAAAATATCAAAAACTGGATTTTTGGTAGACCGCTGAGGAAAAAGTTTCAAATTTCATGGGTTTTCTTGTTATGTTTTTGTTATAAAAAAATAGAAATATTTTGAATTTTGGAATGATTGTAGTCCATTTGGTACGTATCTATGCGCTGAGTCTACTCTACCAATTTGAAGTCCGATTAAAACAATGAAAATTTTAACTTACCCTCAATCGGCGATGTCTGGTGGCGAAGACTATAACAAGTTTGACAAAATATTTAATAACCACAGATATTTCCTTTTAAATCTCTACAAACTTGTATGAACATATATTTGCATAGAAGGATCAAAGATATCAATCCAACTGTATACAATAGGCCCAGCCTTTGATTGTCAACTCAGCGCTCTGAACAGCTGCTCTTCTAACACTTGCTTCTTTATAATGACTTTGAATTTTTTAAAAAAATCACTTTACTACCGTATTCTACACCTGTTAAGGAAGCAATTTATGGGAAATTTTTTTTTTTTTAACCCATCACATGGGAGAACCCCCTTAAAAGAACATAATCAAATTTCAACTTTCCTAACAGTGATTCTTTTAAAGTGGAATATCACTGGTGATGGTATTTTAAAAGACATGAATCATTTGCTGTAAATTTTATAATTAAATGTAAAACAGAATATATAGTTTTAATATTCTTTTGACAAATATTCAGTGATTTTCATTAGTATAAAAATACAGAATGATCAGAAGTAAACTTAGCAAAATACATTTTGAATACATCTATGGTTTGAATTTTTGAGCTAATAGTGATAAGCAACTTTATGAACATTCTATTGCTTTATTGAGAAAAAACTAGCAAACTAATAATTTTGTTCAATACTACAGTTATGCATATTGTTATACAGTTTTGCAATGTAACTCATGTAAATTGATGAAAAAAATTTAAGTGTTGGAATGAATACTATGAACTTTCAAGTATATATATAGTATTCAATTTAAATTATGCAAACTTAACTTGAATAAGCAAATTACATATTCTTCTTACCAAAATGAAATATTACATAAAAAAGATACAACATTATGTTGCTTAAATTAAATATAATTTTTGAAAATAAATTGATACATTTGGCTAATTTTGCTAGTATTATCTTTGACATTTTCCCAAAACCTTTTTTTGTCTCATTTTTTAATTTTCTGCAAATTTTCTGAATTAAGATGGAATTTCAAAATTATTAATATGAATGAGAAGAAAAAAAAAGAAGCTAAGTTGATACTTAGAAATGAGAAAATATACCAAATAAAACATATAAGTAATACAGTTATAACAAAAAAGTACCCCCCCCCCAAAAAAAGAAAACTTACCGCAGCAATAGTAAAATGCACTAAAATCTGATGACAAATTAAAGTAGCAATGTTGCATTTTCTACTTAGTTTTTCCATATATTGTATTACTTCCTTTTCATAAGCTGTAACACCTGAAAGAAATATAGAATGTCCCATAAAACAAATTATCACACATCCAAATTATTAATATTCAGATTTTACTTACAATAATTTTTAAATAGAATTTTGAATCAATAATTGTAATTTCAGTTAGGGTTTGCAGCCCCGAAATCCCAGGATTTAGTTTTTGTCTGAATTATATTTTGAAATGTTTTTTCAAAGTATTGGGAATCTGGTATTACATTTAATATAACTTATTTACTTTTTTTAAAACTGTATATGGTTAATGTTAGTTTTGTTGCGTGTTGAGCATTGATGGGTTCAAGGTGGATGTGTATGTTAAACAGTGAAATTTGATATGTTTTCTCTTATTTTCTTCTGTAACTTTCTCCCCATCTCAAGTGGGGTCAGAAAAACGGACATTTCTCCCACCCTCAAGATGTCTGGTGTCAGCTAACTTGGACAGAGGCATTTAGAATTTTTGGAAGATATCTAGTAGGGTTTTGAAGAGCTTTGGAAATTTAGAAAAAATGTATTGCAGTTCTACAAGAGCTGCTACAAAGTCAAAATCTGAAGTTGAGGTGGTTTGAAAGTCTTTAATTTTTCTGGGCTCATTTTTATTGGGGTTTTTCTCTGGTGCTGTGCTTTGGAGATCCAGTGGCGATGCTTGGGGGGGGGGGATCATTATTCTTAAATGCTTGCATGAAACTTAATCCTGGAATTAAGTTGCTAGACTTATCTAGTTAAGATTTGTATTGGTTTTTAATGGTGTCACCTTTTTTAGGTTTTATTTCCGAAAATTTTGAGCATTTCGAATGGGATGCAAAATGTTCGTGCTGGTGGCAGTTAATGCACACTGGATCTTCTATATTTTCGGTAATTGGGCATTTGCTGGTGCAATGGGGTTCCCGTATTTTACACAATGGGTTTTCATGTGGCAGTTTTGTGAAGTATGGTGGGAATAGTTACAGTTGTAACATTGCGTCACATGACTGCCTTTTTTAAATGGGTCTTATTTAATTTTGAAGAATAAGCATTGATTTATCTTGTAGATGTCGATGACATTCTCGTCCCTAGTAGTTTTGAATAGGAAGTCAAAATAATGACTCAGCACAATAATAGCAAGAGATGTGTTGTGGCTTGAACTGATACAAATCTTTTAAATAGCTAATATCATTTTTTTATTTTTAATTCATCATTATGTGGCCTATAGCTTTCTTAGTATCACAATAGTATTTTGTTTTCTGTTCTTATGGTTATGTCAACGATGGTTGCGATAGCAACGAAAAAGAATAATTTGTTCTTACTGAGTTAAAAATGAATCATCGCATTTGTTCTAATATAAAAGATCTGCTTTTTAAAATGTTAAATACTATGCTCAGTTCTACCATTATGAATATTGATATTAAAACCACGCTCTAAAAAATAAAATATATACTGAAATGATGATTTTGAATATCTTATGCGCAACAAATCCGTGAACCACTGTCTATCCATAATTTAAAAAAATCAATATAATTTAATAATTTTAGAAATTTTTTAGTATTGCAGGGTAGATTTCAATAAAGGGAATAGATATAGAATTCTCCTGCAGTTTAATGATGTGATCTGATATAAATATAGAATTAGATATATTAAAATTAAATGAAGCATTAGTAAAAATAACCGATACAGATTTTATAGAAATAAAAGCAAAATATGTATTCATATGCATTGTTAAAGCACCTAGTTTTCAGAAAATGAATGAAATCAATTTGCATTTTTCAATGGCCACAAAATTACGATTATCTTAATTAAGCTAACCTAATATTTTAGTACAATTAAAATGTATTGGAGAAAAAAAATAATTATTAATAAGATTGGAAACATTAAGATATATAAAACGCTTTACCTTTACATCCATTGGCAATCCAAAGGAGCAAAGATCTTATAGTTCTAGAAGATGGAGCTTCATAATCAATATCAGGAAATGATAAATCAACTGAGTTTAAATTAATTTCTCCACGGGCTAAGTTAAGGCATGTCTGAAAGAAAAAATGAGCATTTGAAAATACAATTCAACAATTATTAAGATCTTACACATGTTATCAGCATTTTTATCTTTGTGAGACAATGCTAATGTGCAACTACAATAAAAAACAAAAGATACTATAATCAAAAATGAATTAAAACTGGTTAAGTAATATGAATATGCATAGATTCCAAACACATTTTGCATAACTTTGAAACAAGCACTTTTCTTAGCATTTTTAATTGTCATATCCATCAATATCTATGAACATAATACACAAGTCAATAATATACAGTTCCATCAATATAGCATAAATATTTTTGTATAATAGCATTGAATTGCTGAATGATTACTTGTTTGCATTGTGGGAAGTTTTTCTGCTATTACAATGTGAACTGGTCAACGATGGACCCTCTCATTGGCATTTTGTTGTCCATGACAGATAACCCTTGTGGAAATAATTTTAACAGAATTGAGTTAATCAAATATACTCGAGACATAGTTGCCCATAGAAATCCCAGTGCTAGCATCATTAGTGATTAATCAGTCTATCACAATTTGTCCATGTCTATGATGTTCTTATAATTGATCTCCTTTGCATCACTGTTTAAAATGTTGGATAAATGCTTATTTTTTCCAAACCTTTACTTTTGTTTACATCAGTGAAAATATAATTCGGAGGTCCATGAGGTGTAAATGAGAGGTCTACGATAACGGCTCTCATTAACCTAGATCGTGTAACTTTAAAACAAATTTAATCAAGTGGAAACCAGATTTACCTGTTTAACAGATCTATTTACTAAATTTAATGAGAATTTAATTTGCAGTAACAAGGACCATTATTTCAGTGTTCCTTGCCAAAATTAAGCTAAAAGAGTACCAATGTTGAAATACCCGAATTTTTCCAGTTTTTCAAGTTACTGACAATCTGCCAAGAAAATGATGTTTTAACCTACTTTCAGCATTTAAATGCCTTTTATTCAGATTTTGAGACTAGGTATGAGAATGCTTTGACTATGGCAATACTACAGTAGGCAATTAATTAAAACGGTAACATTGAAAAAAAAAATGCCAGTTTACAAGAGCAACTGATCGGAATAGGCATTAATGAAGATCTTAAAGTAAAGTTTAAAAATGGATATCAGCAATTTTGGAAGCCCCCAAAATGGATGAAGCACCAGATTCATCTATCCCATTATAACCACTTGTTAGTTGCTCATTTACTTTATGTATTAATTAAATTTTAATTTAATTAATTAACATGTGTGTTTTAAGTTTTAAACATTATACTACACTACAGTTAGAAATTTAAATCTTTTAAAATAAGTAGCTCTAAACCAGCTGTCAAAAAGACATTTAAGTTGATTAATTTGCAAAACTTCAACATTAGGTAAGTATCAAAACTAGTTTATCTTAGTGGTTTATCAAAACTAGTTTATGATAAACCACAAAGAAATTTTACATTTTATACAAAATTTTTAAATTTATCAATAAAACCAGATTTATATTTTATAATTTAGAAAACGGTTAAGAAGTATAGTTCATTAAGAGAAAAGAAAGGAGAAAAAGAAAGATAAATAGTGAAAAATAGTTTAATTAAAAGTGAAGCACAGTCCTCAGTTTTATTTTCTAAAAATCAGAACATTCCTAAAAGAACTAAAAACTTTTTATTCACAAAGCTGTGTTACTTTGATAATTTTCAGGTCATTGCAGTTGTAACCAAATGTTGTTGCCAACTCAAATGCTTTGAGGACATCTTTTTTATGCAAAAACTGTCCAATGATGGAACCAAGAGCTTCTTTCTCCTGCAAAATATTCACAGTGAATTTCTTTTTTACACGTCTTATTTGTAAAGTAAAGAATATAGTACTTAAGCAAAATTTTAAAAAGGGAACATACCTTGTCATTTTCAAGACATTGCAAATTTGCTTGAACAGAGGAATCAGAAAAGACATCCTGTACATCAAAGTCATGCATTGTTCTTATATCAAAAATTTCTGGTAGTAGCTAGAAAAATAAGGATTCATGTTCTGTTAAATTATTAAGTAAAAATATTGAAATTAATATATTTAGAAATATTTTTCACCACTAAGATATTTAGAAAGAAAACATAAATTTTTCTTTTTCCCCCTGTAGGGATATTAACTTACTCTACTGTATAAAAACTATGCAGGAAAAAGTCTACATTATTAATGTTTAGATTGTTTATCAGTTCAATATTACCCAGAAGCATTAATTAAAAATAATTCATAATGTAGACACTGTATCTAATTACAATTATGGATATATACAATTTGATTTTTGATTTCCTCAATTTACATTAAACTTGAGAAACTGTATGATTTATTAGCAAAATCTAGACAGTATTTTTTTTAAATGTATGTGAGGGGAGGAGAGAAGCTAACAAACAAAAAAACCTGATAAAAGCCCAAAGAAAATTGAAAAGAAGGTATAAAATGCCTTAAAATATATAAAAGTAATATATGCAAACACATTTGTAATAATAGTTCTAAATTTAGATAAATGATAGGGAAAAAAAATGCGATGCTTACAATAAAAAAAAAAAACAGCTTTTAACAAATGAGCACATCCTTAATATGGTAAAAATGGAAATAATTGGTGTGAAAGTAGAAACTTGGCTCTGAAGATGATTGCATTGAAAAGCACAGGTTAATGCATCCAATTTGCCCACAATTTTGGATATATGTAGCTTAGTTATTGCTATTTTTTTTACATGTTTCAATCATTTGTTCAAGTTGTCAATATGTGTGTACCAATTTTATGAGTGAGTGAATGAGTGATTGTGTAGTTTTATGGTACAAGAGCCAATTTGGCTATACTGCACCAAATATTTGTAAAAATATTAAAACACATGATTAAATATCTAAAAACATTCACAAAAACACAGTTTCAATAGAAGATAAAATATCAAATCAAACATAAAAATCCAATTCTAAAAAATAAAAAGCAAGCCAAATTTTGGTTGGGTATTTTCCCCGCTAATTCAGATAAGGTTAAAATAGATCAATAAAAAGCGAAATAAAAATTGAAATAAGACATTTAATATAGATGTAAAAATTACTAATAACTAGTCAAAAGTTTTAAAGCAATGTATGTTATGAAAGTAGAAGAAAAAGAATTATTTCCTACTGTTCCTATCAAGGTTTGGTGTTAGAATGTGTGAATATTCTACATATTTCCAACGAGTAAGCAATATTCATCCATCTCGTATTCAATCATCTCCTCATCTGATGTATCATGTATGGATTCTCGTTTTCATGACTTGTGAGGTGTCACTTTTATTTCTATTTTAGGTTTATTTATTTTTTTATGTTGCACTTTCTTGAATGATTTTTGGAATTTTGTTTCAAATCCCGATTTGTAACAGATGCAACAGAAGGATGACTATTGGATTTGTAGCAGCAGTCTCTAGTAAATGGACAGATGGCAGAATTTCAGTTGACATTGTGAGGCAAATTTGTTAGAAGTGCATGAAAAAGACGTTCTTCAGTGGGTAAGGATGAAACCAAGGTATGTAAGTTATTGGCTGAGGAAGAAGAAGTTGTAGAATTAAGAAAAAGGTGGCTGAGATTCACATGGTATGGTTGGTATTATGGAAGATGTGGAAGGAAGTAGATGTGCTCAAGTTGATGAGGATGATGTGGAGACTAAAGGCATGAAAGACAATGTATGCGGCATATGATTGGCAGAAGATAAAGGTTTCAGGTATTGCAAAGGTGGGAAAATTATGCATGTTATATTTTGATCTTTTTGGGAAGTTGTGGATATAGCTGGATGCTGAGTAACATGAGCATATGTTTGGGATAACTGAGGAACTATTAATTTACTATTTGTGCTTCTAAATAGGAAATATTTTTCATAGCTTTAACTTCTTGAATTTGTATCTCTATTTTCCATTTAGAACATAGTTTTGAATCAGATGGATGGGTTTCTGAACAATTAATACATTTTGGCTTCAGACTGCAATCCATGGCTGTAGGCCCAAAAGACACACATGAAAAGAGCATGTTAAATTTTGCAACAAGCAGTTTACTCCTTTAACACTTGAAACAGCGCGAAGGATTCAGAATATATGGACATAATTTACGGTTCAAATAACCAGCTTTTATACTTTTGGGTAGTGTAGAGCTACTGAATGTTAAAATTAAATGTTTAGTTGGTACAGTTCTTGCATCCTTTTTAAGTATGATTCTTCTAACCTGAATCACACCTTGATCAGATAATCCATTGAGGATTTCTGCTTCAGAGGTGTATAACAGGTCAGGTTCAGAAAAGATGCTGCAGGAAGAATTAAGTGATTTGTGAGGATCTATCATCACAGGAGAATCGAAAAAAGATTTTGCTAGTTAAAATGACTTTATTTGTACTTGTTGTATTTCAACAAGTAGATCACCAAATTGCAATCTTTTCAAGGATTTTGGTTCACCTGCTATTTCTATGAAAGCTTTATAAATAGCAAAAGGTGATTTTGTAGGCATCTCATTATTTGTTAAGGAAATCAATAAAAATCTTGAATTAGTTGCAATTTTGTCTATGTTAAGGTTGGATAAAACAAGGCTTTTACCCAAACACTGCATATCTTGATTCATGAGAGAGAAGTGGTCTTCATACTGGAGTGCCCCCCCCCCACACACAAAGTCTAACAAGGGAGGTAGTGTGCTGATCAACTGGCAAAAATTAGGCTCAGCGCTTATCTAGAGTATACCCAGAATATAGAACTACATCAGGGTGAGGATCTGACGGGAAAACCCAGCACCCCTTATCTGCAGCAATAGCCCTACAGTAATGTCTCTCTGGGAACTCTAAAGAGATTTATCACCAGCCAATTAACAGGAGTTAGCTCACTCCTGCCTCCAGTGAAATGTGGACCAAAGTAAATGCAAAAGGTATGTTACAATTCCTTATTTCCATGGGACAGATAGATGATTATATCCAATATATATTTTTATATCAATCCAATGATTCACACCAGTTTTTGGCATTTTGGTTTATTTTGTAGACAACACAGAAGACAAGTACACAGCACAAAGAACATTACATAATCTCTGACTCTATAAGCCAAACAAAGTACACATCTCTCGGATGACTTGCAGACCATTTATTCAATTAACACTTAATTTACAACAGGTATTTCAAGGACACCATTTTCCTCCTTATGAGACATCGAACACGGCAAACATGCGGGTTGTAAAACCAAAAGTGTTAGTAAAAAAAGTATAAATATCGAAAAATAGAAGGAAAAAAATTAACAAATGAAACCAAATTAACTTATAACGAAATGAAAACCAAACAATGCTATTAATAATGAATTAATAAATAATCAAAACAAAAATCTAGAAGTGTATTTCTATATATTTAGAAGGTTCTTCAGTGTTCTAGACAAGAAAAGGAAAGAAAGAGGAAAAGGGATGACTAGAAGGAGGGTTGAAAATAGAGAAGGATCACTAGGGTGTCTTGGAGGCGTGACAACTGTGTTTACCAAAGATGGTAAACCCCTTGGGAAAAATCTCTAGGGCGCCTCGAGATTGTGACACCCATACTCACCTTAAGAAGATGAACCTCCTGAGAGGACCAATTTTATAAGAGATATATGTCGATAAGCAACATTTATGCTAATGCATTCTATTCTGTTTTCAAATAAAAGAAAATGCTGCCCAAGCTATACAGTTGATTAACTTGACTTTAGATGAACATTCTGTGAGCCATGCTACAGTAAAAGTGGTTAACAAGATTTTTTGGTGAAAATTTTAGTTTTAAAGGCAATCTATGTCCAAGTGCAGGAAACAAATTTTACACGATTAAAATCCATGTCATACTCAAGAGCTTACAAAATAGTTAAGAGTTACTGAACTAACAATATCACTTAATTGTCTGCAATTAGAAAGGTACAGAAAGAAGGAAAATAAATCCCTCCTCAACTGATAGAAGAAAATAAAAAAATAAAGAATTGATATTTGCATGAATTTTGATCTTGATCAACCATCAAAATCAGTTTCAATAATGGATATTCATGCCTAGAAAGTGTTAGTGTGTGTCTGCGGAGAGGTTAAAAAGATTATTCACTGTGAACTTCTGAAACCTTGTCAAACTGTTAAAGCTGAACATTACCAGGCTCAACCAATCAAATTATATGATGTTCTGGAGGAAAAAAGACCATTTATAGGCCACTGGGAAGTTGTGCAACAACTCTCTCTTAACAACATATTCTCTTCATTTGGCTATTGCTAATTACCACTCATTCAGATTGATGTTGTTATATCTGAAAGACCAGCAATTTATAAGAGTAAGATGTGCGCAAATGGCTTTATTTGTGCGACTTTTTTCTTCAAAACCCCCAATTTTCCATTGTGAAACCATTAAACATCTACATGATAAATAGCAGAAAACTACAGATAGTAATGGTAAATATTTCAATTATTAATTTTGAAACAAACATCTTTTTAATAAAATTGAATTTGACAAAAAAAAAAACGAGTTTCTACTTGCACACCTATTAAATTACATAAAAGTCAACAATGCTTCAGTAAAAATATAAGGTATTATGAAGATTTTAGTCTTGATTAAAAAAAAAATAAATAAATAAAAAACATAATTTTTATAAGAATCAATTGAAATGAGAAATAAAAACATGGCACATTTGATGATACCCCCCTTTCAAGTAAAAATTTTGAAACCTAATAGCATTTAAAACACAGAAGTTTCTTACATTCTTATAATGGTTTTCAATGCTATCATGTCATAAACTCATTAAACCTTTAATCATTGATTTTTTATGTTCTATAACAAACCCAAATACATAAAAAATTAATGCTATTATTAAATATAAAAATCTTTTTTCTCTTAAAAAACTTTAGAGAAAATTTTTTAAAGAAATTCTGTTTCAATTACAAAATGCTATGCTCTGAAAAAGAAAATAAAAATTGTGTTTATTACCTCATTGTACACTTCAGCTTTAATACACCAAAGCCACATCTTCTTAATAAGCACTTCCAAGTTATAGGTATTAACAGCTGGAGTTCCAGTTTTCTTATTTTGTCTCAAAATTTCAATGATAGACTTCATAAGAAAATATTTCTCTCCATACTTATCTGATATTTCACACTGGACCTTTAAAGAGAATAAGAAAATAAATTGCCTGTTATACAAATATTTTATTTCAGTATTTAAATGTTTTTGTGCGCTCACTTCAAGAAAATCAATGGCAGTATGGAGTGGAAGAACTCTAAGTTTCAGCAATATGTGTTTCCAGAATTCTACACGATGAGACAAATTACTCCAGTTCTGACTTTTGCGAGCTTCATTGGTTTCATGATTAATCTAGTTACAAAAGAATACATAAAAAGTTACAATTCATACAAAAGGTATTGCAAAAATTGTACATTTTTTAAAAGATACATGTTGGTTGTTTTTTTCAAGAATATATATACACTGATAAGCTAAAACATTATGAACACCTCCACACTTTTTAATAAACTTATATGGGTGACATGAAGGGCATGCTATTAATTGGAAATGGTATTTAACAGCTGCTGGAGAGGGCAAGGAATCATTCTTGCCCTCACATTTGTAAAGGTTGGGAAAACTGATGACTTAAGAAAATTTGACAGAGAGCAGATTGCAATGAGTATCTCTGAAACTACACGACTGTTAGGTTGATTTGAATCTATTGTTGTTAGTATTTATGCAAATGGATAAATGATGGTGAAACTAGCAGTAGATGCCAAACTGTTGGAGGTCCTTACATCATCACCTAAAAAGGATTTGAGACTGTTTCACTCAGTAAAGCAAAATTAGCTCATCTAACAGCTCAATACATTGCAGGTCCAAGAGTTTCGGAGCACATAGTTGAGCAGACACTGTTGGATATGGGACAGCACAGCAGATGTCATACTCATATGTTTCTGTTGACCAAACATCATTTTCAGTCTTGATGCTACAGGGGGGTCTTAGTAGCATCGAGACTGAACCAAAGATAAGTGGAAGAGAGTTGCCTGATTGCATGAATCCTCATTTTTCACTCATCAGGTTGATGGTCATGTCAGAATGTGCCACCTTTCTGGTGAACAATTGATCTCCCCATGTACAGTAGGTCATACACAGACTGCTGCTGGTGGTGGTATTATTCTTTGAGAATGTTTTCATGGGTGGCCCTGGGACCCTTATTTGAGATAAAACACACCATGAAAGTTGCAGACTATCTGAACATAATTAATTGTGATCAGTTGCATCCATACATTGTGAATCTTCCAGTAGGACAACTCCTCAAGCCACAAGTGTAAAATTCTATTGGATATAATGATGAATTCCAATTAATGTTCCACATAACTCGCTAGATCTTAATCTGATAGAGCAAATTTGAGTTTTCATAGAAAGGCAGCTCAGAGATAAAAAAAACTCCCATGCCACAATATTTCAAATTTGCAAGATCACTGCTTAGATATTTGAAACAACCTGCCTCCAGTCATCTACAAAGAACTTGTGGCATCCACGCCAAGGCAAGTTGCTGCTGTTTTATAAGCCTAAGGTGGCACAATGTGTTACTGAGTAGGTGTTCATGATGCTTTGGCTTTTTAATGTATATGTAATTCAAAAAACTCCTATTTTTACAGATTTTTTTTGCATTAATTTCACAAAACAGACTACTTGGAGAAAAGTTTTATATGATTTCAAACTTTAAAATTTAGATAAACTCTAAAAAAAATTAACTTTAGAATTACAGCTAAAGTGAAAATCACAAAGAGCAATATTTTGCATATTAATTAATTAATCAAATAATTATAACATACTAAATACAAATATTTTTGCTTTCTTGCTGCAAAATTTTTTGAAATAAATGAAAAATTAAAAAATTCTACATGAAATGGTAAAATAAAAGAACAATTTTGATATTAATTCATAACATATACATTTTTATAATGAATTTCTAATAGTATTTTTAATACAAAATGAATTTTTCTGAAAATAAAATAAGTACAGAGAGAGAGAGAGAGAGAGAGAGAGAGAGAGCATCAAAGAATTGGGTTAGATTTAAAAATTACTTTCAGACATATTTGTAGAACAAATTCATTTTCAATTATGTACATGAAGGACACATGTAATATTCAAGATAAAAAAAAATAAGACAGTTTAATCCTTTATCTACCGAAGATACTTATAAGTACTACTTACTTTAAAATTACATAGATTACGCATTTTTATGAATACTCTGATGATACTTAGCAAGAATAATCTTTTAAATCCCCTCTTCCAAGATGTATGGCAGCACGGGTTCTATGATGAGTATTTTAGCAAGGAAGGCAAATAGTTTTACAGCAGAAATTGCATTTTCAGCTGACATATTGATTGGATTGCGAAGAACGTCATTTTTGTTCCAAAAAAGCAGTTAATGTCAAAAGGTGCGTGTCTTATTTTTTTTGTATGTTAATGAAGACCTTAGAAAACGATTTGACTATTTATTTTAAGTGAACAGTATATGTAATTAATTTTACAGTTGAATATCTTTAATTAATTAATTAGCTCTAACGGATTAAATTTCCCAAAGTTGAGTATTATGTATATGTATATCCCTTAATTTTTAATATAAGTGATTATAAAAGAAAATATTGCATGAAAAAAACTGCAGTAAATCATAATGTGATAGATAAAGGGTTAAGCAAATATATTTAAAATTAATATTAAAACAAACCTATATTTTATAAAAATTAGTAATTTTAATTAACTTTTAAAATTAAGAGAAATAGAAATATAAAATAAATCAATTAAATCCTAACTTCTAAATTTTCAACTAAGTTTGATTTATAAAAATATATGTCAACTAACTTGCAACACCAACATTTCTTCTTGAGGTAGATTTGCAGCATTGGAAAATATCTGAGCTTCATCATATAAATTACATTCTAATAACTTTTTAACAGCTGACCAACATGTATTTATATAGGATGGATTATCTTCAGAGAGGAAAAAATTTTTTATGTCTATATCTTGATCAAATTGACTTAAACACTGCACCATTTTGTATACTTTCATAAATTTGGGAACAACAACTGAAAAAAAAATTTACAAATATTTTAATGAGGTAGTATTAGCATATATAAAAATAATACTTTATTAAATAATGCTCACTATTTTCTTTCAAAATCTATGCAGAAATAATTGCAAAACCTCTATAATAAGTATTCTTTTTCTATTTTCTTTAGATATGAAATCTATGTGATTTTCAATATATTTTCCTTTGTAGATTAAAATTTAGTAAGTATATGAAGGACTTTTTTTCATATTCTTGATTTTTGAAGTTTTGATAATTGTAATGCAATGCATGTCAAATGAAATCTAACTTCTAAACACAATACAAAATAGCCAATTCTATAAGAGCTAAGAATTATCACTATTTGTTACAGTACATTAACAACTTTTCATTAAATATAGCTGAAACTTCCATCTATGGGTTAAATTAAGAGATCACAATCCCCATATCTTTTTCTTTCTCACACGAATAATCATGATTTTAATATTCCTCTTTAATGGTTTATTATTATTTTAACGAGAACTCTCATAGTCACATTAATTAAAACTAAAACTCTTTTTTTTAAAAAAAAAATCAGCCTTAATTTATGTTAAGCTAGAAATACAATGGATTAGTGAGGTTAAATTTTATACAATTAAATCGTTGGCAGAGGAAACCAAGTTTAAATCTTACACCTTTAAACTTTTTCAACATATCACATAAAATTCCAGGAAATTAAATTTTGAATAATGTGCAAGTTTTTGATAATTATGCTGTTCATTGAGAATCAAATCTAAAAAACCTAATTGCTCTAACTTTTAACCTACTCTGCATTATCTTTGTACTCTGTGTGATTACTAAACTACAATTCTGTTATGAATATTTTCTTAAATCAGAAATTAATTTAAAAAGAAATGTTTAAGTTTTAAGAGACTGAAATATACTAAACAGACTCAGTATGCATATGTTTGTTCCCTTTAGGTAATCAATACATAAGCACACACACAATCCTAGTTCAGATACCAGCAGTCATATTTTGTACTGAACCTGTACTAAAAATGTATTCAAAGGGGAAAAAAGAAGAAAGAAAAATGCCATTGTTTGGAAAATATTCATAGCTTTCCACATTTCACTTTAAGCACTTCAGAGATTTTATTAAGTATATAAAGATAAAAATTATGTGGGTACAGATTCTAAATTAAATAGAATTAATGGATTGTACATTTTAAATTGAGATTAAAAAAAATGATCAAATGGAATTAAGAACAGGAATGAATAGTTTAGAATAGACCATTAAGAATAGAATTTCAACATTAAGAATTTAGTAAGAACACATTTTAACATACCTAACTTTATTTCATGATTTGATTCATGCATATAAGGAATAAGAACATAGAGCAAATAATAATAAAAAAATCTACTGCCAGATATTTTACATAAATAGAAACACATCAAAAATAAAAAATAATTAAATATGTTGGAGTAGTTTTAGTTCATGAGCCACAATACCATTTTCATCAAGCTTAGAAAATCAATAAAATTTTTCAAAACAAAGATTGTATTTGTAGTGACATAAGTTAAATAAAAAATTTATTATTCTTAAATTGAGAAGTTTTGACATGATACTTAATGAAGGCTACTATAGAAGATTTTTTATTGTAATGTAGTACAATTTACTTCCCCTGCATATTAAAAAATATTTTTCCAAAAAAATTATTCAAAATCCCTTTATTATGATTTATTTACATAACTTTGAAAATGTAATGTTACTTGAGTTTTTGAGTTGATTTGAATTAAAAAGATCAAATCATAGTTATGCATAAATGAAGGGCAATGTAAAAGTATTTAAATCAATTTTAAATAAAAAAAATACCATTGAATTATTCACATAACTCAACATAATTATTACAAATAAAACTAGTTTCCAAAAAAAAAAATTATAGTAACTAACTAAAAGTATGAAAATTGTAGTTACCATCATCGGAAAATAAACTTTCAAGCTTAGTATAGTGAAAATGTTTGAGCATGATTATTCTTTCATAACTTGAAGAGCATGTAACAACAGCTTCTTTTAAAATGCCAACAGATATATTTCTAATCCAATGTACTGAATGGAGTACAGAGGGTTTGTCGGAATGTTTTGGGTACTAGAACAAATATTTAAAAAATATATCAATAAAGTTGTTCAGATGAATAAAAAATTAAGTACATTTGGTAACAGAGTAAATCTGAATGTATCAGCATTTATAATGAATTTAAAATATGCTTTACAATACTAATTCTATATCAGAGCTTCAATTTTCATGGAATTTTATAAGAATGAAATATTTATAAGCAGATAAAATTCTATTGATAATTAAAAAAATTAATATAAGTTAACTAAAATACATAAACAAGCATATAACCGATACTCAAAAATAACTCCGGCGGCTAGCTCAAATAATTTTAATTGGTGGTACATTCTAATTGAGCACGGTTGCAATTACAAAAAAACAGGAAAATACTATTTTAATACAAAGGGGTTTGCGCGGGAGGACATTGGCACATCCTTTCTTCCCCGAGGTGGCAGGCTGACTGGTTAAGTGTTCACATGGCCAGGAGAGGGCGCTCTATTATTATTCGTTACACTCCCCCTCTGGTTCCTAGGTATCGTCCTCGATGAGGAACCAGCAGAGTTGTCTTTCCTGGGTCTTCCCCTTTTTCTGAGAGGCACCACTGGAGTGGCGTCCTTGTCTATGGATGGACGAAGAGCAGATGAATGATAAGGTCCGAGAACCTCATGTGGGTTGCTTCGATTTGCCACTTCATAAGTCGTCGGAGAGCGTTGAGTCACAATAATATAAGGCCCATCTCTTTTAGGCATGAATTTAGCTGTTTTCTTTCGGGCAGCATTGTTAAGGGGGTGAAGGGTTACCCAGACCTTATCACCTGGATGATACAAGGGACTGGGACGATGTCTTTTATCATAGAAGGCCTTTCGCTGATCTTGTTTCTCTTCAATTCTTGGTTTTGGAATCAAAACAACGGGAGAGGCGTACGGAGACTCGCATTCTACTACGATGCCTTGTTGCAGCAGAGAATCTAGCTCTTTCTTCAACAGCTCCTTCCTGGCTGGCTTCATCCGGTAGGGAGGCACTGAAATTGGTCGGTTGTTTTTAGTGTTGATGCTATGTTCGATAAATGGAGTAGCTTCTCCCCCTACTTCGAAGATAGAGTGATGATTTTTAAGCAAGCTATCAAGTTCCACACGCTGAGAACCAGGGAGTTCTTGTCCTTCATCTTCCCGTAATTGACAGTTTTTTATCGCCACAGGAAGTACATTAACAGATGTACTCTGGTAAGGCGTTACGAAATTGTACGATTTTCGGGAATCGTCACAAA
Organism: Trichonephila clavata; assembly: GCA_019973975.1. NCBI lineage: Eukaryota > Metazoa > Arthropoda > Arachnida > Araneae > Nephilidae > Trichonephila > Trichonephila clavata. The sequence goes on from BMAO01012243.1 coordinate 182,032, forward strand.
AAGTCCAACAGTTCTTTCTGAAATTTAGTACTATTCCAGCATTTTTGAGAAAGTCAACTCCAAGTAGAGTGGAGTTGTTTTTGGCATCAGGCAAAATAATGAAGGGGGGTTTTAAACTTTCTGCCTTCCAGAAGGACGTTTTGAAATGTACGTAGAACTTCTTTCTGAGTAACGATTCCATCAGCAAAGGATAGAGATATGACTGTCTTCTCAAAAGCAGCTCCTTGTTGCAGAAGGATACTGTAAAGAGTTTCTCCTGCAATCGAATGACTTGCACCACTGTCCGCAAATGCAGTTCCTGAGACTCCATTTATGCTGATCCTGAGTACAGCATTTCTGTTGGAAGGAGAGAGACTGTTAACTCGCAGAATTCCAAAGTGAGCTGGATCACCCTTTGAAGGATTGCAGTCAGGACATTTTGACTTGATGTAACCGGGCTTTCCACATCCATAGCAGGACAAAGGAGTTCGGCTTTCAAATTGCGAATGCCCTCCAAATGGTTTTCTTGGTGCTTCCTTTGCCTTATCCCTCGTTCTTATACTGCTTTCTTTATTTGTTTTTGAGGGGAAATAAGTTCTTCCTACGTCTGGTAAAACTTTATGTTTCGACGTCTTACCTCGAGCAATTTCATAATCATCTAATTTTTGTACTAGCTCAGATGAGCTTTTAATATCTCCCCAGATATCCACGAAATGTTCTTTAACGTCCCTCGAAACTCTTCTCTTAAGCTGATCGGTAAGAACCAAATCCTTTAAGGAGTTAAAGTCTTTCACTTCTAGGCTATGTAGCCATTCTTCTAAGTAATTGTTTAGCTCGTACGCGAAGTCCTTCCACAGAGCTTCGGGTTGTTTTTGATGAGTACTGAACTTAATTCGAAACGATTCAGCACTCAACTTGAATCTTTGGTGCAGCACTTGCTTAATGTGCTGGTAATTTCTTAATTTCTCTTTAGGTTCCCGCAAGATAATATTGGAAATATCAATAGGTAACATAGGTAGAAGGTGTGTTACATAATCGACTTCCCCTATGTTAACTTGCTCACACTGCCTTTCAAATATTTTTAGATAGGTGGAAATGTCTGAAGTTTCCACAAATCTGGGTATGAGGTGCTGGATATTTATTTTCTCTGCGGCAGCACTAGTGTTAGTGGAAGAAGTAGCAGTCATGCTTAACTTCATGCGTTCTAGTTCTAAATTCAGTTCGTCTTGTTTTTGTTTGTATTCATTTTCCTCCTTTTCCTCACGTTCTGCCTGAACCCTCGTGTTAATAATTGTTTCTAGAAGAGTTTTAGTAAACTGTTCATCATAGTCTTTCGAAGTAGTAATTAAATTTTTAAAATCTATTATTCTCATTATTTCTCCTACTTCGAGGCCCAATTCTGTAGCTAGTGTTTTTAAGTCCTCTTTGCGCGCTTTAGCAAGATACGCCATTGTTTTTAACTTTTGAGGGGGGAAAAAGGGTCAATTATAAAATCCGACAGCCGCAAATTAAATGCAGTTAATTTAGTTTTAAAATAGTTAACCTTGATAATTGAGCATCAACTAATCACTAAAATAATAAGAATTGGATATTCGAACACAATACTATTAAAAATATATATTACAGATGTTTGACAGGATACAAAATCTAAACTTCGAAAACAAAATGAAAATTCAGATAAACAGAAATTCTGATGCACTTAGCCAAAACAACAAATAAACTACTCCTTTGAAGGAATAAAAATACTGTTTAAAATATTGTAGATATTTGACTGAATGCAAACATTTAGCTTTGAAAGTAAAAATAATTCACATATAAAAGAAATTCTGATGAAATTCAAAGTCAAAACAAAACCTATGCATGAATCTTTTGAATAAAAAATAAAAATACTTTTCAACTATTCTTTTGTTAACAAAAAAAAAAAATTTCTTTCATTTAAATTCGCATATATTTTATATATGATCAAAATTCTTCAGTATAGTTGAAAATAAAACACAATTTCATAACACTAAAATTCAATAAAAAAAACACATGCAATTATAATACTAAATAGGAAATATCAATTTCCCTGACACTCTGGTGTCATAAGTAAGAGTCAACAAAAAAAAAAAAAGTGAAAAATATCCAGGATAAACAAGTTTTACAAAAGGAACAGTGGATGCTGAATTCTGAGTTTCCAAGTAAAATGAACAAGAGAGAAAAAAAAGAATGTCTGATTTTCACCAGGCAAGGGGTGAGCAACAGAAAATCGGGGGGGGGGGGGACCCTTAGTAACAAAATGTCTTGTTCATGAAGGAAAACAAGCAGTGAAAATTCAAGGTCAGAAGTGGGGGTAAGAAGTTCCCCATACAAGTACACTAATAGTCATAAATCACAGGAAATGAACAAAAGTAAAAGAATTTCCTTACTAGGGAAAAGAATTACTCAAATGAAATATGACTAATAAATCATGTTTATTATATATTTATACCATAAAATATAAAAACACAAGTAAAATTCAATAAAAGATCAAAATGAATCAGAAACAAAACAAAACAAAAGAAAACTTAGCTGATGCTCTGTGAAGAGGAATGCAATCCAAAGTTTCTAATTTCCTGGTAGGAAATATAAATTTTCTAGTAATCCGAAAATTTCTTCCTAGCTGGTAGCTACAATTTCAGAAATTACTTTTTTAAACTTCTTCATGAACTATAGCAGTTCAGAATATTGAAGATAACTTTGTTAGACTAGTAGTCATATTAAAATTAAATAATTATTGGAGCAGTAAGTTGGGGGACATTTTTATAACTGATACTCAAAAATAACTCCGGCGGCTAGCTCAAATAATTTTAATTGGTGGTACATTCTAATTGAGCACGGTTACAATTACATAAAAACAGGAAAATACTATTTTAATACAAAGGGGTTTGCGCGGGAGGACATTGGCACATCCTTTCTTCCCTGAGGTGGCAGGCTGACTGGTTAAGTGTTCACATGGCCAGGAGAGGGCGCTCTATTATTATTCGTTACAAGCATTATTTAAAAATATACTTGTTTATTTGAAATATAAACCAACATATTCAGTGGGCTGCTATATTGTTAAAATATGATCTATCATGAGAACCTCGCATTGTGATATTATGATCAATGTTACAGGAAGTAAATTGACAAGATCACACTTTAAATTTCAATGTCTTTCCTTTTTTGTTTCCTATTAAAAATATACTTTAAAAAAAGCCATATTGCTGTTACACTTCATAATTTAAGTCTAACAAATATAAAATCATAACACAAAATTAACTGCTTATTTTCATATTTATACTTTAAAAAATTGATACACATAAACAAATTTTATTGACTCAACTTTGAGTTAACTCAGATTTGTAATTAAAGTGAATAATTTTCTGATCGTAAAAACTACTTCCAAAACACACTTAAAATCAATAAAGTCAGCATCTCCCTTTCTCCAAAAACAAAAAATAGGCATAAAAAGCACTGAATAATTTAATTTAAATAAACACATGTTTTGTAAAAGTTTTAACAAAAATAGTTCTTATATAGGAAAGGAACTTACATCCCAAATTTGATTTTGGAAAGATTCAATACTTGAATCAAATTTTTTGTAAACCATAAAACTCCTCAAGAAACCCATGAGAGCAGGAAGTGGCGTATCCTGAGCAAAAAGAAATCAAACATTAGTTACATTAGAACAAACATAGAAATTTTTTCAAACTGGACAAAATAAACCATTTTAAACTTTTAAATCTTTAAACATTTTGCATTCAGTTTCAAGAAATTATAATAGGTTTTCCTAATACTTATTAAATTATTTAAAAAAGGCTTTGTCTAAGTAATTTATTTAATGAAATATTTAAGGCTTTTAAGATCCTGGAGGACCTAGTCCATTCCATGTAAAAACAGCTCACACCATTATGAAACCGCCACCGGCTTGCACCGTGCACTTGTCAACAACTTGGGTCCATCGCTTTGTGAGGTCTGTGCCACACTCAAGCCCCTACCATCAGTTCTTACAAACTGGAATAATGATTCATTTGACCAAACCTTGGTTTTCTAGTCATGTAGGATGCAACCAATATGGTTATGAGCCCAGGAGAAGAGCTGAAGGGGATGTTGTGCTCTTAGCAAAGATTCAAGATTAGAAAGCTTGGTTTTCTGCTGCCATCACCCATTTAAGATGAATTTTGCCAAACCATCTTAACGGATATGACCCTCTTACATTGATTCTTGTTGTTATTTCATGCAGAGCTGCTTGTCTCTTAACACTGACCAATTCTACACACATGATGTGGGTCTTGTTCATTACCTACATGCTGTTGGCCACTGTGTTGTCTATGGTGGGAGGTTACGCCTGAAATTAGGTATTCTTGGCACACTCTTGACAATTTGGATCTCAAAATGTTGAATTCCTTAACAATTTCCAGATGAAATGTTCTGTATGTCATGCTCCAACTACAATTTTGTGTTCAAAGTTTGCTAATACCCATCATTATAATCACTTTAAAAATCTTTTCATATGGTTCACTTGAGTACAAGTAAAATCTTTGCTAATATACTGCCCATTTATACATTTTGTGCATGATACTACAACCATTTGTTTATTTGCATACAGCTAGCCATGACTTTTGTCACTTCAGTGTATATTGATTACTTCAAAAATCAGTCTTCTAAAAAAGTGAAGTGCAAAAGAAATTACATATGTATAATGGTATATATTTAAAAGCAAATTTTCACAATTTGCATTTTAAAAATAAATTCACATACCTAATATATAACAAAAATTACATAAAATTGCATTATTCCACAATCAAATAAAATTATTCAGAAAACAATGAAAATAAGTCAGTAATTTTAAGTATTAGTGACTAAAAGAAATAATGCTTCACTGTATTTTGAAGTAACAGTTCTAAAAAATTATCGAAGCTTTTACGCATAACTAAGTTTTATATCAATACAGAAAATAGAAAAATAAAATGAACTCTTACTGGTAAAAATAAGTGAACTCCTTGCCATAAGGTAAGAATCTTTTGGTTGTGAACGGCTAAAATGATGAGATTCTCCAAGTCATCAGTACTGCAGTTAGTTATATTCAGGGCAGAAAAATATGATTCAAGTTCTTTCTGTGTTTTGTCATTATAACAGAGATTCGTATAAAGCCACATAAAAAAACAATTCTCAAGGCGAGCTTCCTATTACAAAAACAGAAAAGTAATCTTCACTAAGCAAATAAAATTTGTATATATTTGTGTTGTGTTAAAATACTTTACACTCAAATTTATGCAAGAACAATAGGAAAAAACATGGAACATTCCCCTTTTGTTATTCAATTTTTTTAATAACTTTTCAATGTAACACAAAAGTAATCAATAACAAAAATTAATGCATTATGTAAAATAGCTATAAAAATGAATAATTCTAACTTTTATCTTAAAATTATAAAAATTAATCTATTGCAAATTTTACAAGAAAACATTTAAAATGAAAGAAAGTCATTAAAAATTATTTTAGGTGTGTACTGCAAAATCTTTTTACTTTAAATCAGCAGAAAAAACATATGCACAATAATACAATTCAGTACAAATGATAAGCAAAGTATCAATCCACAGATCAATCAATCAATGAGCAAAAACTTTCATTTAAACAGTTTATTTTACAAAATTCCAATCAAATTCAATTTAAATCTTTTTCTGCCTAGATCAGGAATTTAAGTACTTTGACTCTACTCTACTTTTTACTACTAGGGTGATCAATATAGTATCAATGACACAAATACACATTCATTTGACAGTAAGCAGAAAGGTGCCATACTTAAAAATTTAACTTGAGGAATTTTAAAATAAAATAGCCACAATGAAGATTGTAAGAAACTTCATAGTTTCATAAATATTATAAATTTCCTTGGCTTTTGAAATTGAAAAAACACAAATCTTGCTTCTAAAAAAATGTTTAATTCTATTTTAGATACTTTTCTGAATTCAAATCACATAAATGAAACTACATTGAACAAATTTCTGTTTTGAAATCCCTACTTCATATATCATGATATTCTTAAAAACAAAAATTTATATCAATATAATTATTGATATAAGCTAACATATTGGTAAACATTTATGATATGTTAAAATACATAATTGTATAAATTTAAAAAAAATTAAAACTGATTCAAATATTTACTTTTAAAGTTAATTTTTGCTTATATGAAGATAATGCATAAAATAATTTATAAGGAATAACGTATATCCTTAAATTTTTTGCAATTACAGATCTTGTTACATAAAATTAGAAAAATCGTCAAAATAAAAAAAGTTATAACACATCAAGATAAATAAAAGAATAACTGAAAAACTATTAAATACTAACTGGATATGATGCAGCAAGAAGAGCAAGAATGGGATTTTTTATTTCTTTGCTAGTATGTAACAAACAATCCCATGGGCAATCTGAACTATTGGCTAACAACAATTGACTGAATAAATCCTTCAACACAAAAGACCCTGAAAAGATAAAATAAGTATTAATATGGCAACTTTAAGCATTAATGGCATAATATTTATTTAAAGAGAGAGAGATTTACTCAAGTCAACATCAGAAGAAGCAGATGTTTCTTCACTTGTAACTGAAGTAGAATCTTCATCACGATTTGTTTCTTTTTCTACAAAAATAAAATTCTATATATAATCAAATAGAATATAAATTCACACAAAAACTAATGAAACAATTAATAAATTTCAATACAGTTACATTAGTAAGATCACCAGTTGCTGATATAATTATAAAAAGGAGCATAATATCAAATATTGCCAATTTCCTTTCTTTTATACTGTTAACTAAATTTTATACCACTTTGCGATAATTGTGAAAATCTGGAATTTGCAAATGAATGAAAGCACAATAAGCTTTTTCAAGTTTTAGAGTAACAATGCTTTCATTGTAAGAGATACATCATACAGTTGTGGTGCCACTTGTGGTGCATCACCTTAGGTTGCTGGTGTATTGTGGGTCTGTGTGTGATAAATTGATTCTTTGGATCTAAGATCCTGTTTACATACACTTTATTAACATAGGGCTAACAAGTTTCCTTCTCAGCAGATGGATTTTAGCTCAGAAACAAGTGTAGATTGGTAAAATCCCTAATGTTTGTAATGGCAAAAATTCAGAAAAGTATTTTCCAACTCATGGTCCCTATAATTTCTACGTACTACAAGAGTTTTATCCTACACAATAGAACACTTAAGATACACTACGATAACATTATATTTCTTCAAAATTCTAAAATGTCTACATGTATGCCACAATAAATTTATCCAGCCCCTCAGATATATATATTAAAATAATAGGATTTCATTAAAAAGATTTATACACATTTCTGGTAATAATCAAGTATGAATGTATTAAATGGTACAAAATAAATACTCAATATCATATATGAACAGTTCAAAAATTTCAATTTAACTCACATTGAAAAAAATGCATTTATTTCTACCAAATGAGCCATTTTGATTTAATATAAAAATAAAACCACCTACACATTTTTTCATCAAACAATACAGTGTGAAAATGAGTAAAATAACATTTAAAATAAGATTTGGTTTTTATAAAGAAATGAAAATGGGGGGGGGGGCAGATAATTTTAGTGCTAGATTGCACACAAATGGTACTAAATGTAATAATCATGATTTATATTAGATTCAATGAATCATGTCAATAAATTTTACTCACTTCCTTTCAAATGAATATTTTAATATAGTTTAAGCAATTAACTGAATGTTTTTCATTAAGGAATGAAATAACATGAAATATTAAAAGACTGCCAAAATGATTTCTACAAATAGAGATAGATGTTTGAGAAAGCATTCAAAAATAAATGCACCACAAATCATCCAGTTTTTTTCCAGACATTTAAAACAATAAAACCATTCATTAGAAGCACAATAAATTGACATGCATGCAATTATATTAAAATTAGCAATGAGATGACAAAATTGAATTACAATTTCAAATAAAAAATTAATTTTCACTAGTGATTTCTACAGCAAAATTCTACACAAGATGAAATTACACTGCTGGCCACCGTAAATGCAACACCCTGAAAAAAGCACGCAAATAACATGAAATTTACAACATGCATTAGCGGAGGTGAGATATGCGAATGATTAGAATTTCAGCGCAGACACACATCACGCACGCCTGTGGCGCCACCCCAAAGCACTATTTAAGGCTTGGAGATTTCGACAATTTCAAGTTCGGCAATAGTGTTTTTCTTCTGGTTTTTTTTTAAAAAAACGATCAGTTATGTCTTGTAGAAAACAGCGATCAGCTTTTGATCAGGGTATAGTGCAAATTTTGTACCGTTGGCCTAATGAGGATTTTAAACTTGATAAAATTGATATTGAATTAATTGCCGAAGAAAATCGGTTAAAACAGTTAAAAAATGATTTAAGTAAGTTAGAATTTACTGATAGTTCTGTTAGTGCTTATGCTACTAGTAAATTTAAACAGCAGAATGTTTCTGAAAATTTTAAACCAAAACCGGATGGAAATAAGTCTAAATTTAAGAAATCTACAATTAAAGATAGAATAGGGCCTTGCTATTTATGTAAACAAGAAGGACATTTAAAGAGAAATTGTAAATACTTAAATTTTAATTCCTCAAAATTTAATGCATCTAATTTAAATTATTGTTTTGAAGAAAAAGGTAAAAACGAAATTTTTGTTACGGAGACTAATGTAAATGAAGTAATTGAAAAATTCAATTGGATATTGATACTGCTGCTACGCGACATTTCTGCAATAATATAAATTTGTTTAGTGATTTAAAGAATATAGAGGGTAAAACTATGTCATTAGCCGTAGGTGGATTAGAAAATCAATAGAAGGTATAGGTACTGTTAAATTTTATATTAAGTTAAATGGAAGAGAGCATTATATTACTTTAAAAAACGTTATGTTTTCACCTAAATTTTGTGACGAAATTTTTGGTATTGTGTAATTTCTGTTCTTTTGAAGTATGAATGTAAAATCTGCATGAGGGGGTCACTTATTGGCCTTTGCTCCTTTCCATCATGCAGATTTATCTGTGTTAACTTCTAACCGTATCTGACGTCATTGCAAACCCTGTTAGTTTCTCAATGGTCCTGACGTCAGAGGCGGTTAGTATATGTATGTACTTTTCTTTATGGAATCATCAAGAGGTGAGTTCCAGAGATGTATGCCACCAAGCCAGTGGACTTTAGATTAGTTGGTGGAAATTATGTTTAAATTCTGTTATCGTTTTTTTATTTATGCACCAAGTGATGGTCTACACCTTAATGTGGAGATATTCTAATAAACTTAGATACTCAACTACTGTGTGCTTCCCTACAGAATCAAACTACACGTTACCTGCAAATTTAAGGTAACATAGAACACTGACGTGGTCGATCGCATCCACCTCAGTGCACCACTTTACATTAGGACAGGCAAATTGTGCGCATGGCAGTGATGGATCACTAAGTCACATCACGAACCATAGCACAGCACATTGAGTCTGTAACGCATCATTCAGTGTCTGCGCGTACCATTCAACGCCGTTTACAGCAGAGTGGTCTGTCCGCAATACGTCCATTGCTTGGTCTACCCTTGACGCAGAACCACAGACGTCTCTGCCGCCAATGGTGCGATGAAAGAAGGATGTGGGCGGCAGAATGGAATTAATTTATCTTTACTGACGAGTCATGCATCTGTCTGCAACAACATGATGGTCGGATTTGAGTCTGAAGACACCGTGGAGAGAGGATGCTGAACAGCTGCATTATGCACCGCCACACTGGTCCTGCACCGGGTATTATGGTATAGGGCGGTATTGGATATCACCCTCGCACTCCTCTAGTACGCATTGCCGGTACTTTAAACAGCCAGCGCTACATCTCCGAGGTGTTGGAGCCAGTTGTTCTTCCTTACCTTCAGGGCTTGGCCACAGCCATACTTGAACAGGATAATGCGCAACCACACGTGGCATGCATTGTCCAAAGGTTCTTCGTCAATCACCAGATTGAATTGCTTCCCTGGCCGGCTCGCTCTCCAGATCTTTCGCCGATAGAAAACATGTGGTTCATGGTTGCTCAACGATTGACCATATTACACCCCCAGCTGCCACACCAGATCAACTTCGGCAACGTGTGGAAGCTGCTTGGTCTGCTGTACCCCAAGAACACATCCAAATTCTCTTTGAATCAATGCTGAGGTGTGTGGCAGCGGTGATCTCCAACAATGGCGGCTACTCTGGTTACTGATTCTGGCAGGAACCACACTTCACAGAAGTCTATAAAATAATCATTTGATACTTAGTCAACATGTTATCAACAAAATAAATTTTGTTGTGCTATCTCTTGTCTTTCTTGGTGTTGCATTTATGGTGGCCAGCAGTGTAATTATATTGAAATAATAAAGTTGAGCATCGAGAAACATTCACAAAACTTTTGCACTATGAATCAAAATTTGAATCACACAAAATGAATGCTGCTTTTTAAAATTATTAATAGCAATTCACGTAGTTATACACAAAATTTGAAATAGAGGTACTTAACAAAATCTATTAAAACTAGTGAATAAATTATTCATCAAATATAGCGTGCTCGAAAAGTATGACTACATTTTAAAAAATTAATTAAAAATAAACATTTTCCACTTACTGTTTTTTATGTTCTATAATGGAAATATTACTTTCTTTTTAATGAAATGCAAACTAGATGATGCAACCTCCACATTTTGCATCTTTCTTTAAAAATGGATTCATTGTGAGAGCAGCGCACATTGTAGCATTGTTTGTCGAACTTAAATCTACAATATATGTACAGTGTAAATTTTGGAGCTCCTATAAACAAAGTGCACCTTCAAGATCCACAATTTCAATGTGATATGAAAGATTTATGATGCTAGGTAATATACTGTAAAAAACAAAATCTGACCATCTAGAAGAAGCTGAGATGACTTTACCTGTATAGATTTGATGCGTTGTGTGTGACTAATGGTGAGCACATTGAAATCATGCAATGAAACATTGCAAAAAAAATCTTTATGGAACATAAAAAACTGTATGTGAATATCTTTGTTTCCTTAGTTAAAATTTGAAAGCATAGCCATACTTTTTGGACACCTGATATTTTAATTACATAAGTTGGACCATTAAACAATTAGAAAACAATTTCCAAAATTTGGATACTTAGAAAAAAATGGATACTAACTATTTTCAACAGGAGCTTTTGTAATGAGACCAATACGAGAATACCATGATTTTCTCATATCTTTCTTCTGTGTTTTCACTGAAGGTACTGTTTTTGTTTCATAAGCAACATCATACAATAGAGCTGATTTCTGATGGAGTGAATGCAATATGTGATATGAAATACAGGAATTAGAAAACTTAGAGGCTGCTTTCAAAACCTATTATAAAGAAAACATTTTTTAAAAAAAAGTTTAAAAAAAACAACAAAATACACAATAAAATATCAATAGTTTGAGAATGACAGTCAAAAATAGGATTTTAAATATTTCAATAAGAGAAAATAAACATGATGATTTTCCATAGAAAAAAGCTGCAAAAATGATATTGCTAATTTTAATATAATGTTATATTTATAAAAAATATTTAAAGTACTTGATCAGAAATCTTACAACAAAATAAAACATACTATGATCATATGAAATGAAATAAATTGCACAACTAAAATATAAGGGAAAAAATAATTATCAAAAACCATAATAGTTTTCAAATTACCAATCCAATTAAAATTGAAAGATGAGTGAATAAAAAAATAATGCACAAGTTGGCATAAGAGGCCTGCTCCACGTAAGTCTTTTTTATTTTCTGTATATAACATATTTTATGAGTGTTAAATCTATTAAATTAAAAAAATTCAGCATTTTTAAAGTAAAAAAACATTGCAGAGTATCATTTCTTATTTACAGATAAATTTATTTTTCAAATATATAACAGATATATTAATACATGAAATGCATAAAAATTGAAAACAGTTAAAATAAACATATTAAATTGCTTTAATAAAATAAAAAGTTACAGAAACACATATTAAAAATATTCTCTTAAAACATTAAACCCACCTGTTCTTTGGGGATTTGAAATACTTGCGAAAACACAAGGAATTTCAACCAATTATTTTGCTTGGCACATTCATTTAAATATGCATTACCAGCTTCTACTTCATGCAAATGACTCAATGTCATTACAGGCATCCATAAAATTATATCTTTAAACAAGGCTCTAAAAAATGTACAATAATTTTACAAAGATGCATTAAAAATGTTAAGGCTATGTAAAATTTTGAAAATTAAATTTTGAATTATTAACTTAATATCTATTTTAATAAAATTAAATACATAATTCTCAATCACAAAAACATTGTTCACATAAATTAAGACAAAAATACCAATGCTTTAAAGCAGTGGTCCCCAACCCCTAAGTTGGTACCAATCCATGGATCAAATGGTACCGAACTGCCCAAGGAACTTTAAGTTATGTCCATTTTATTTACTATGGTGTATTTCTCTTGGGTTTACATGACTTTCCATGGAAATCACATTATATTCCATTTTAAATCACTTTATATTCATTTTTTGGTGTAACTGTGTTTTCTTCTGAAGGTGTATTTGAATACAATTAAATTAAAATTATGAAATTAAAATAATCTAAAATATAAACATTCAATGTTCCACCCTCAGCGAACCACAGTAAAATTATCAAACTGTTGGAAATGAATTTCATTTTGTTAGAAATAAATTCTAACACCTTTTCTTTAAAGATCTCTAGTAAATTTAATTATCTTGTGCTTGTTATCAGGGGAAAATATGAGCCAGCTCATTTGCATAAATCCAGCATGTCAAACACGCGGTCCACCAATACATAGGTTGCAGCCCGTGGAAACATTTTACAAAATTTTAAATAATTTACAACATAATGACCAGTTATTTATTCTTGTTTTTTAAAAAAAATCCTATTTAACTACTAAAATATCCTTTAAATTAAAATTATTTTTAATAATTTATTAAACTTTTTCATTTAATTTTACTATAATAAATTAATTCTTATTAAATTCTTAAATGCATTTATGTATATTATTTGGCATATATCGCACCACAATTCATCATGTGTGCAACTTTTATTTCTCTTTGAAGTGTCCAATCAGCGAGACGTGAATAGCCTGTGCGAGGCCATTACAGATTTATTTTTTTTAAATTTAAAACCGAGACTAAGTGAGATGTTTAGTCAAATTGCATGTGAATGAAAGTGGATTTTAATTTTTATACATATTAAAATAAAAAGTTGCTTGATAAAAATATAATCAAACTTCAAGAACAAAGAAATAAAAGATGAGCTGAAGATGAACATCGTAATTTTCAAGAAAAATGGGAACTGCAATATTTTTATGCTCAAAACAAGAATAAAATATTGTGCCTGATATGTAAAAACTGTACTTCAGTCACAAAGGAATATAATTTTAAAAGGCACTATGATACAAATCAGAAAACAAACTATGGCAAATATGCTGCAAAACTTTATGAATACGAGTTGTCGGAACAGAAATCAATTCAAAAATGAAAAAAATGTATTCATTAAATTTGTTGAGGGAGTGAGTGAGCAAATATTGATGAACTGTTCAGCAACTCAAAGGCGTTTGGCCACGAACCTCGTAATTTTGAACCATGGATAAGCGACGAGAATGACACCTCAGCTGGTACCCCCTCTCCTACACCACACCAACGGGAGGATGTTTAAGCCTTGGCATATTTAAAGAACATCAGCCCCTCTGCATTGAAAATCTTCAGTGGTTCAAGGCCCTAACTCATGACTCAAGTCATTATCTTGACCAGTAGGCTACCGCGAGCACCTAAATTTGTTGAAGACAATACAACTACAGTAAAAACTATATATTATCACTTTTAATTACAAGCAGGACAAAACTATTTACTGAAGAAGAATTTATTAGTGAATGCTAAATTAGAGCAGAGGAATTACTGTATTTATTCAAATTCAAGCCGAGCTTTTCCCCCCCAATGTTAATGAAAATCGGGTGTGGGAATTGAAGGGAAAGAAATTTGTTCGATGGGATATTTATAGCAATTATAAGTTCCCATATGCAATTAAAAGTTTGTAATACTGATAAAATAACAAATAATTTACTTCTTATTAATTCTCATTTTAAATTTATTTTGATTTCATCAAATTTGATATCAATAAACCATTTTACACTATTTTTCATTTTTGACAATAACTTGTTGAGAATTTGGGGGGGGGGGGGGCAGAAATACAGTATTGTGTCCAGCACAAGTATAAAAAAATTTAAAGTGTAAGTTGAAATTCTGTAACCAGCAGAGGTGATGAAATAGTCGAGAATTAGAGTCAAGTCTTGTATTATGCATAATACATGTTTTGTTGCACTTTTGGAAATCTTGATGAAAGGTAAGTTATTCTTGGAAAAGTATAGAGCACTTACCACGACTAGTATTACTAAAGGAGTTGCAAGATTAAAAAAAACAAGCAAACAGCATAGTAATAATAATTTTGGACATTTACATATATTATTCCATAGCATGTACTGTTCTTGAGCATGTACTTGGATATACTGGACATGTTTTAAAATAATCAGTAAAATTGTAAACTTTATTCGAACATGTAGATTTTAGCATCATTGATTTGCTTTATTTCTGGAAGATATAGAATGTTTTTTTTTCAATGGGGCTGCGTATTGGTATTTTAAACCTTTGCAGACCTAGTACATTCCCCAGGAGCTGGTATCACTTTTTAGCGCTGCACCATATAGGCGATACCAATTACAGCAAGTAATTTTGACACCCAGTTTTCTCCACAGAGGGAGGCACCTGAGCTCTTAAAGATGCGAACCAGTACTAGGATTTTTTTGCGAGAGCATCCAAGCCAAACACACTCTAGGGATCTTTTACATGCCACATAATCATACAACATGGCCCGGGGTCGACCCCGCAAAGATATAGAATGTAAATTTATCGATCAACCGTATTACGCAAAAGTTTGATGGATTTTGACTAATAAAGTGTTAAAACAATTTTTTAAATTGCTAGATGAAATCATTATTTTCTTGGAAACAAAACAAAAAATCATGAAAGTGCTGAATTAAAGGATAAACATTGGGTAAAGAACCTGTGCTCCTCAATTGATATTACAAGTCAACTTAACTTAAGCTTCAAGGCAAAAATCCTTTTGCTACAATGCTATTTGTTAATATTAACTGCTTTCAAACAAAAATTCTTACTGACAAATTATTACAAACAGAAAGAAAAAACTTGTCTCACTTTGAAAGCTTTTAAAAAAAATCTATTGATTAAACCCCTTAATTAAAATGTACAGAATATTCTCACCAAATTAAATTGTTAGAAATGGAATTTGATCAAATATTTTCTGATTTTAAGAATTTTGAATTACAATTTCGTTTCTTAACTTTCTTTCTTTTTATTGATACTGTAATTGTTGATGAAAAGTTACAAATGGAATTAATTGAAATCTATTGCGATTCTTAGCTGAAGCAAAAATGTTTCGAAGTGGACACTCTCTCTAGATATTTATACATATTCATCAGTAGATTTGTTTCTTAAAATGTTATTATTTGTTACATGTATAATGGCTATGTTTGGAAGGACTTATTAATGCAAGCAACCATTTTCTTTAATGAAAAGTAACAAAAATTCAGAATGGTTGAGATTAAATTATCAATGTTTATCATCGTTTTTTTTTAAAATTACATCAGTTAGTATGTTAACCAAATTTTGATGACTTGCTTTGAGAAATGCAAAAACAATGTCAAATATCTTCTAAAATTAACTTTAAATTGTATTTCATACAATAATATTTTTTATTTTTATAAAACAATATAAAACATATATAGTTTAAAAAATAAAATGAAATATTAAACGATTATGTATGTATAGTATATAATACACTGAGTTTTATAAATACAGTATATAATCATTCTAAAAATCCTGTTTTATTAATTTTTTGAGCATTGAAAATATGCGGCCCTCAACTTAATATAAAAATGTTCATGTAGCCTGTGATATCAAATGAGTTTGACATGCCTGGCATAAATCATTATTGAAATATGTTTCTCATTTGCATTAACTCATTTACATAAATGTATTTTATTTCTGCCACCTGGTGACCATATGTATAAATAGAATATAACTTGTGTTCTACATCAGTCTAGTCTAGTCTGGTGTCTGATCCAACTTAAAAATGTTACTTTCTAGTTTCTATAGGATAGTTTTCTTTTTTTAAAATTTATTTTAATGAATAAGAAAATTATTCAACTTTAAGAAGTAATTCTTTAACACGGAAGTCAGTAGCACATGCAAGAATTTTTCAAAGGGTTGGGGGGGGGGGGGTCCAGGGTCGAAAGTCCACTAGTCTTGTATCATGCTACAATACGCCGCCCAACATATTTTTTAAATTTCGTCGATTTTCGATAACAAAAAACTGTAAAAAATTAATAATTTATTGAATAATTAGCATTAGTTAATAAAATTAATAACAAATAACATATACTTAATTAAATTTTATGTACTACATACATAGGATTATAGTCAATCGAAAAAAAATCAAAGGCTTTGGGGGGGGGGGGGGTCCGGACCCTCAGGACTCCCCCCTTGTGTGCACCACTGACTGAAATACATCCAATAGCAACAAGTCCAAGTAGATTTAACACAAATGTTGACTGGTCTGCGGTGTTAAAAAGGTTGGGAAGCACCGCTTTAAAGCATTTAACACTGATTAAATCATTAAAATAAATAAAATTGGCATTTGAAATTTTACATACTGTATATATAATATACGTAAAATAAATATCTAATTAAATAAGGATGAAACAAAAACGAGTAGAGACAAACATTACAAATAATTAAATAATATTTAAATAACTTACTCTGATTCTGTTTTGTAGGGATTCCACGAGTTTAAAGTAATGCCTTCCAATTCTGCGATCAAGGAAGCAGCAGAATCTTTATTCAAGTATGCTTGCTTAAATTTCCTTCCTAAATAGTTAAATAAAAACATAACATTTAAAATTAGAATTTATTGATACTTCAAATTTAATATATGTCAATTCTTTGAATTTTAGACACAAAAAGGAAAAACAAACGTGTTTCAAGTAATATTAAAGTATTATAGTAAATCCTTAATAAATCTATGTTTCACTTATTTCAACAACATCTTTGCTGTAACTAACGTAAGAGGAAATATATTATTGTGACCAAAAAGTTTGGGGAATGTTGTCATAAAACAAAGGATTATCTTGATCAACTTATCAATCAAAAGTTTTTTACATGTCCTTCAACTTCAATTCTAAAAACATGCCTAAAAATCATTTTTAAGAAATTCCTTCATAATTCAGAATTTATTTTTATTGCATCAACAGGCTCAAAAAAATGAGCATGAAATGGCAATTTCAATTGTAGAAATAAACAAGTAATATAAAAACTCGGTATACTCTGTTAAAAAAATGTACTGGCGCCATCTGTTGCAGTCAGTTGTAACTTCAACAGAAATATAATAGGAATAAATTTAAAATGAAAAAATAAATTTAATTGATGAATTAATATTTGAAGAAACTATATTAACATTATGTGTCATCCACTACAAGTTCGAAAAATTATATTTGAACTTGAATCAATGAATAGAAAGTATTGTATTAATGATTGAAAATTTGAACAAGATATATATATATATATATATATATATAAGGAGAGAGTGAACTAAAAGTTGATATTGTAAAATGTGTCAAATTACAGAGACTTAAATGGGCTGGTCATCTGGCTAGAGTGAATGAAGATGGTTGCTACAAGAAAATCTTTCTGGCAAAGCCCATGGGAAATAGACCTCAGGGCAGACCTCCATTAAGATGAATTGACTGTGTCAAAAAAGACCCAAATGATTTAAAGGTCAAAAATTGGAAAACAGTAGCGAAAAGTAGATATGCCTGGACAAAACTTCTGGAGAAGGCCAGGACCATTCAGGACTGTCAAGCCATTGAAGAAGAACTAAAAGTAGGAATTGAAAAAAAAAGTCCCCTGGAGCTATATCAAGTGATATTGAAACTTGAGGGGCTGTACTTGTTGAATGTTTTGTCCAGAAAAATCCCAAATAATAATAGGATTATGAAGAGGTGAAGCAAAATCTATGAGTAAATTTGTCTCAATTCAGGTTGTTCTCATGCAAGTAGAGCAAAACACTTAAATAATCATCATCATATAAAAGCATAAATGCACTGACATTTTATAAATTTTTATTTAAGTAAAGAAGTATCACAACAAAAGCATAACACAACATACCAATATCTGGAAAGCTCTTATCAAATACTTTGTCTCCTTCTGGAATCTGAGTTTCATGCAGCTTATTTGCTGCTATTAAGCATGCTCTTAATGGCAGTGAATCTTGTCCCAAAAGCTCTACAAAACAAACACATGCAGCACAAATATCAGAGCTTCTGTAGTTTGATAAAGCATAATCAGTCACATCTCTACATGTTGAGTGCACTCTAAAAGAAGAAAAATAATAAATGGAAAGCACATCATTATTTTTCCACTAAAACTTTTTAAATCTTCCATGTAAAAAATACACTAATATATATAAAATATACTGATTCCCACTACATTATTTAATTTAATGAAATATTTAACCACATTTCCAATGGTTTGCTCATAGCTACATATGCTTCACCAAAATACCATATAGCATCTACTATGTAAAATGTCTCATTTATATATCAAATAAACTCTAGCAATCATATATTTATAACAAAGGCACTAATTGTTTGTTACATATTAGATGCAATGACAGAGTCAAGTAAAATTCTGCTAATTTCCATCTTTCAAAAATTTTGAAAAGATGGACAACTTGCAAGGTTAGTAATGGAATTTCATATCTACATTGAGTGGATTGCAGCAAAAATCACGCACACGAATGCCTACCAAAAAGAATTTTTTTTTTTAAAAAAAAAAGAGAATTTTTTTATTTAAGCAAAATATTTTGCAATTTTGCATAGCATCCCTACATATAAATAATCTACTCAATTAATACAATAAATACATACATACAATAAACGATAGATTTTAAGCTCCATCAGTAAAATGGCCTTCACTCCAGGACTTGAGTAAAAATTTAATGTAAGGATAATGCAGTAGCACCAGTAAACATACTAATGATTAAAAGCCAATTTTGTTAAACTGCAGAAAATGTAAGTTTTACAGAAATAATCCCTGGAATATTCTCAAAATCAATTCTAATAGCACAAACCATCTCAGAGAGCTTTTGGACAATGCAGTATCCAACACGTCTAGAGCATCGATACTCAACCTGCGGTCCACCATGCTTTTCTGAGTGGCCTGGTCATAACCTGTTGCACTAAGAAATTCAATTATTAAAGAACAATGTATTAAAAATTTAGCTGGAAATTCTATAAATCAAGCAAAAATACATCATTTTTGCTGCAGATCTCATTCTGGTATGAATTGCGAGATATATATTTTTTCTTTTAGTAACTTCAATGATTAATAACAAATAACAGAGTAGCAACCATTTTGTGGGAGAAACTAATCTTTAACTAACCCTTATGTTTTCCAAGGGATAAAAATCCAAAAAATAGGTTGTTTCAAGACTATTGCGAACTTGGTCATTTTTTAGTGAATCAAACATGGATCAACCACTTATTTAATTTGTCCTGAAAATGTAATACAGTTGACTCTCACTAATTCAAAGTATATGCTTAGCCCCTAGAAAAACTCTTGATATTTCAAACTAAAACAATACGTTTTGGTGAAATCAGTATTTCGAAGTAAAATCTGCAGCCGGCCAGATTACAACACACAATAATTCGAAGTTATCTTACATAGCTCTCAACAATTTGAACACTCACTATTAAGTAGAATCCTGTAGCAAACAGCTTGGAGCTTACATGTTGTGTATTGTATTGTCTCTGTGTGTCTTCCCTGTAATGCAGCCCCTTTAATGACCGTCTGCCATCTTTTCTTTGTGTTTCCAGGTTCCTCAAGCAAAAAGACACTTTTATTACTCTCTTCTTCAAGTGGACAACAGACTGGCCGGACTTGTTGTCAGCCATCCATATCTTTGGTTCAATATGTAGCCTTTCTACACATGCGTTGAGAAAGAATGGTTAGCTATTGTGAAGAACAGATGCATAGGATTGTGTATTTTGCGTCGGAGTGACAAAATGATTTGTGACTCATCTGAGTGACATGGCATGTGGCACCAAATAGGGCATGGGCCGCACTGGAGCCTGCCTTGAAGAATCAATGGTGTTGGGGACAGTGTCTGAGGGAACCGATAACAGGTTAAACAGATTTTTAAAGATAACAGAATTTTTTGTCAAAAAGATTAATTATGTACAGTATGTATATTCTTTTAATACAGGATTTTTAACTTCTGTATAGCACTTATACTATATAACATGCACTTAAAAATTCGTTAAAATAATTTTATACATATGTACAATTGTTATTTTAAAACATAGTTTCAAATTTAAATGTGTTGAAAAAAATTTCTCTTTATGTATTTTGGGAGTTTTTTCTACCCTCTTGATAATTCGAACTCTCGATAATTTGAAGTTTTTCATTGGTCCCTCCAACTTTGAATTATCAAGAGTTGATATTATTTAAAAAATTATAATTTTACTTGCTATTTTACCACTTAACACAAATCTTTCTACGGCTATTTTCCTTGAGGATGCCTTTCAAGAGGCAATAAATTGGTTTTCTCAAAAAAATATTTGCGACAGCGGCAAAGTATTTTGTATGTGGTAATGTCACAAAATGCAGAGGTAATAAAGGCCTCCAATGAAATTTGTTATATTATTGATAAATAAATGAAATTGCTTACTGATATACAGAAATTGTGAAGGAGTTTTTCTTAAATGCTTCCAATGTATTGTTTAAAAACTAAACAAAAAAAAAAACTTTTAACAAAAATAAAATAATTTCAGAAAGAAAGAAAAAAGAATGTGGAAAGCCACGCAATAGAAGTGAAACTTCTTTGGCAACGTTGGCCATAAATGCAGGAATAGTTCTAATTATATTAAACTGCTGAGATAACTTTAATCAAATAAAATTTGAACTTCATTTATTGTATGAAAATATTTTTATTCAATTTTCTGCATCGTCATTTTCCAAGAAAGACACAATAGGTGTGTGGTTACTAAAGTAGGATATAAAAATCCTCGATTGAAGTCAACCAAGAAAATGTGAGAAAACTGCATCAATCGTGGTTCTGTTTATTATTTTTCCTTCTCTAGAATTAGTATTCATTGTCAAATTCAGTGTCTGTTTCAAGAATTCAATGAGTGGCTTTGCTTCTTCTGATGGAAAATTAACATTCAAGTCTTCAGTTAAGATAATCGGCTTTTAATCATCATTGGATCCAATGATTGCAGCAGTCTCTGATGTGTACAGCACTAAAACTTAATGGATAAAGATGATAAAAGCTGAGACAGAACTATCTGGTGATATATAGACTTTGGCCTGGAATTGCTGCTAGTTTTTCTTTTTTTTTTTCTTTCACGAAACTTTTTTCCTCTTTTTGCATTTGCTCTAGGCTATCTGACCAGAATAAATTTTGATTCAATGGAAATAAAAATTAATAATATAAACTTAATGCATCCCTAACAGAAGTCACTGTGTTTGTTTACAAGACGCTATCCGTAGTGATTCTGGTGTAAACGTTGTGACATATACACAATGCCCCAGACACTCCTGAAATAGGAAGAGCCATATAATAGTAATATTTTAAATGTGTTTATTCGTTGAAAACGGCAAATTTTTTTCATAAAAACTACGAAAATACACCAAGCTAGTTCGTTACGAGAGTAGCAAGGGCACCCACTTAATGTCACCAACACCTAAGCACCTTTCGTCCATAGCAGCAAGATATACTTTTGATGCACAATCCCCCCTTAGCAATCGTCCAACTTTTTCATGGATATGATGCACGTCATGTACGCAGCCCCCCCCCTCGCTCTATTTTCCTCCCGCTTGCTATCTCCTCACCAAGGCGATGTTTCGGAGGGTTGGGGGGAATCACTACTTCCGTTCGCTTTTTCACTGTTATGCAAAACTGGGTAAATTTCCCATTCATTCCTGTCCGCAAAGAAGTTTCACTTCAAAAATTCAGTTTTCAGATTCTAACCTCTGCTAGACGTATTGAAGATATTGCTGAACATATTTGTGACACTGTAATTGAAGACTTAAAAAAACTGCAAATTTTTGCTTGTGTCTTGATTCCAGTATGGATATTTCAGCAACATCACAATGCTTGGTTTTTGTTATATATTATAGTAAACCAAACTCAATCTATGAAATGTTTTCAAAATTATTCCCAATAAAGAGTTAAACTAAAGCGTAAATAATTGTGAAATTTCCACTTTTCTAGAGCAGAACAACATGGATGGGAAAAAAATTAGTGTTTATACTGCAACTCACAACTAATTCTAACTTTTTTAAGACAATCTATCTTTGGACAATATCACCAGAAGCAGCTACGCACACTTTCATTACAGTTTTGTGTTTGTCTGCTATGCATCTAGTGTAGAATTTGGGGGTAAATGTTGATATACAGGCATAATTTCTTCAATAACTTGCTCCAACAAACCAGTTTCATGGATCTATGTGATCCAGGGGTTTATTTTTGTCAATTGTGCTTTTGTACATTCCAGGATGATTCCTCTTCCATGCACAGGTTTTCTGTTGGTTGACGAATAATGCATAAGGCTGGCATAAATTGCAGTTTTCATTTTATGTTGCCTGTATGTTGTCTTTTATGGCATTTCTGTAAAATATTTTATAGTTTTGTGGTATTTTTATCAATCAAGCTTCCCTGCTTATGTTTAGCAACTTTAGCTAAACATAACAAGCTTTTTTTTATTTGCTACCTTCATTACTCAATATAGTTCAATTACTTGATTCTTTCAATTTTGACATCAGATTCATGTTATTTTCTGCTAAAATTGTAAGGATTTTAGTCACCATCCCCCACTATGGAATCAAATCTCATGAGGCTTTCACTAATTGATTGTCTCCACATTATTAAGGCAGTATGCATTTCCATAGTTCCAAATGTTCTATGGAAATTCAACATGTTCTTTTTTTATGCGATACCCCAAACCGATGGCTCTCATAATTCTGATAGTACTTTAAACAATATTTTTCTCAATGTTAAGGATATCAATAAGTATACCTAATCCTGCCCTTGTTTTTGAAAAGTACCAACAAAAAGACACATTAATAACGTCTTTATTTTTTTGAAAGTCGTCAACTTTTATGTGATCCACTCTTGCTGCTTTACATGACATTTCAAGCATGTTTATTTATCAATAAATTATGCATGCACTGGACAAATATATTTCTTATCTGTTGTTGGCATGCTTAGCCAAAAACGAGAAAGTAAAGAGTCATGGCCTTTGTTTATGGTATCATGCTATTTGTATCATGTGAGCTTTTTACTTCCTCTTAAAAACTTGAATAAACAGTTCTATGACAGCTAGACAAGACTTTGCATAAAAGTTCATCCCTTGGGATGGTGAGGTTTGTTGACAACATATTTTATACTAGAAAATTTCTTTAATAATTCACAAGACAAATCCTGTGTGTTAAATTGTAACTTGCTTCTGTTTGGAAAGATAATTGACCTTGCTGTACGATCACAGTATATTATAATTCTTTTCATCAAAAGTTGGTACAGTTTTAGATGATTTCTGCCACCATTTCTTACAAATTTCAGAACACATCTTTTTTCTTTTAGTATGGCTTTTAGTGTTTCTATATTTGGTTGTTATAAGATCTACATTTATATCAGCCATTAACATCTGAAATGATCTTCTGTTCTGAAAACAGCTATTTGTTTTAGTAAAATCAAAAAATATTTGAATACATTTGAAACACACAAGTCTGGGCAAATTTTAAATAAATAATACTGATTTTAAACTGGAATTTAATAAAAGCTTTTCGCTGCCATCCTACATTTGATAAATTAATATTTAAAATAAAGATAAGCAACGCTTTATCAAAACAATAATCAAATTTTCAAAGTATATTGCAGCTTTGTTTGTGTGACAGTAGAATGCAAATGGCTTGATCGCAGATGAAAGAAAATTGAAACTACCCTATAATATGGTAAAAAATGCATAAAACTGATTTTGTTGTTAATGTGTTTGATAGAGAAGATAATATAGTATTAAAATAAGAGTCAAAAACGAGTTTGATATTTTGATCAATTATTTTTCACTTTTTAAATGTCCTTGTCTTATAGCGTCCCCCCCCCACATTAATCTTAAAGTTGTGGCCTGCGTGAAATAACTTTAGCATGTATGCAGCCCGGTGAGGAAAAAGGTTGAGTACCCCTAGTCTAGAGCCTTTAAACATTCATTAAAACCTCAAAACATAAGGAAAATTAATCATTCACAAAATTTTAATACTTACATTTGAATAAACATACATATACATACATAAATTCCTAAAAATTTCTGCAACAGCCCCAAATATATTTTTAAAAAAAGAAAGATGGAAAAAAAAAGAACTTTTATACATAATGCTTTTTAAAGCTCCCAAAAATGATAAAATTGGAATACAAATTACAGAGAAAAGATTGGAAAATGTCTTTTATATAAATGTCTTTTATATACAGCAAGACCCCGCTTAATGCTGTTATGGTTTAACGCTCTTTTATTTGAATTGTGGGATTCCACAAAATTGCACACAGAATTAGGCTTACCAATATCCAAAGCAGTTTATCTGTGTTTTTTCTTTCCTGTGGTGTTAAACGAACATATTTTTATCGTTTCAAACATTTGTTGATGTTATTGTAAGTATAAATTTATATAATATAGTGATCGCTATAGTGATAAATATTATGATTTTTAGTTTTTATCATGGTGGGTGTGGTCATCAAAGGGTTCATTGTAGAGTATCTAGTTTTTCTAAACTCTAAGTTTTTCTTTGCATCTGTGATTCATTTTGTATGAATCTAATTTTTGAATATTGTACATATTCTAATCGTATCTAGTAAGTCTAATTAATCCATCAAGCGACACTCACTGCTTTATTTTAAAATAACTTTTTAATAATGCGAGACAAAAGCAGCACACACAATGATGAACAGACAGAGCTCTAACAAGCAGTTAATTTCTAAGAAGCAAAATATCTGTGCATGTGCACACAGTAATGCACAATTCAGCAAAAAGTTGTCTTTGGTGTTGTTAAGTGGTGTGAATTTTATTTGTTTTTATATGTATATTTGTTTATTAAGTTTCTATATTTGTAAGAAATAAATTTTCGTCTTATTGTTATAAAAAACATATTAAATTTAATGGTAAAATACCTGATCAATTTTTTGTCCATCTTCCCCTAACCCCATTATTTACATGATGAGACAACCTCATTTAATGCTGTTTCATATTACGCTCTACTTTGATGGAATATATACCCTGCATTAAGCTGGGTCTTACTGTATATAATATATACAAATGATTTTAAAGTAAAAAAATAACAAAATAACTAGATGATATTATTTTCTCGAGCTAAAAGCCATGATCAGTTAATCTGCAAATTAGCAAGAGTTGAAAAAAAATGACACAACCAGAATTTAGTTCCATTACAAATAAGATAAGAACTTTCACTTACCTTGACATTGATAAACCAGTTTCCAGAACAACTTCCTGTGCAATGAATTTCAAATAGGAATAATTGGGTCTTCCTTCCATTAAATAATACAAATATGTAAGCTCTTTCTTAAGCCCATACTGCTCTGATAAACTTTTCAGCGAAAAATGAGGAAGTTCATTTTGAGATTCTAAAAAATATAAAAATGCTTTTAATTTTCAAATTCAAAACAAAATAAACATATTTACTTAAGTAATTTTTTAAAATATTTAAAAAAATTAAAAATTTTTAAAAACACTTTTGATTGAAAATGTAATTTTTTACAAATTAATACAAAAATGTTAAATGCAAAGTATTTTTAGCAATTTAAAATTGCAAGCAATCAAAAGTTTTTTTAAAAATTAAAATTTTTTTGTTGTTGTTGTTTTAGGGCCGTGGGTAGCCTAGTGGTTAGAGCATCGGACTCCAGACTGGAGGGCCTGGGTTCGATGCCACTAAATACCACCGAGTATACAAGGAGTACGTGCTCGTTAAATCAGTGGGTCCAAAAGGCTTGTGGGCGATCGCAGCAGAAACCACGAGTGCAGGGGGCTGGAGAATATTTCCCTCCCTTTCAGTTCCATGCCAAAATTGAGGAGGTGGAGATAGGTGGTGACGCCATGTATCGTTAAGAAGTCCAACCTGTCTCACAGGCAATGGCAACTTTCTTTCTTTCCCTTCGGGAAGGACACGACAACAACAACAACAAAATTGAAAATTTATAAAAACACTTTTGATTGAAAACGTAACTTTTTACAAATTAATACAAAAATGTTAAATGTAAAGTATTTTTAGCAATTTAAAATTAAAATCTGGAAATTTTAGAACACAATTTTCTTTTCTGCAAAGGTATAAACAAAACAATTTTGTTATTTATCCACAATAATGCCACCTTTAAAAAAATAAACTATTAAGAGTAAAATAACAAGTATTACATTACAGTCTAAAATAGCATAAACAAAGAAAAAACTTTCTAGAAAACTAACAGTAAAAAATCAATATGGATAGAAGTTTCGAGTTAAAATGATGGCTAACATGAATTTTCCTTTAGTTTCTGTAGAAAGTTGCTCACACACAGAAAGACAAGAACATGGAACAATAACTACTACAAAAAATTTTTTATACTGTTACGTAGATAGGGGTTCGGAGATTTTATGCAATCAGTCGCAAAGAGCAAAAACGTTCTTTAGGAGCAATGGAAATTTATAGTAAAAAAAATCCTTGAAATACAGCATACAGTACTCAAATTCGCTTAATAAATCTCAGAAAGCCTTTATATCTTCTATGGTGCTCAGACAAAACCATCAGTGTCTAAAATACAGGTACTTTTAAAGATAATTTACAAGCACTTGCTTGTACTATTCAACAGCTGATGTAATACCTAATTGATTGTCAATTCTTCATGGTCTAATCAATACTGAAGCTTCAACGGTCAAAACAAGACTAATTCAGTTTCGGCAAGCAACTCCCTATTTATAGGCCTCACAGATCTTTTAAGAAAGATTTGCTTATGTCATAGATCAGATTAGTAGATTTCTCCAATATTTTTCAGAAAAAGCCATAGGGTCATGAACTTGCAATAATGCCACCTTGGCTCTATTGCCAAGTTTTCATTGAATCACCATTAGAATGTAAGGAACGGCCTTGCTTGCAAATATTACAATTTTAACAGAAATATATATATAAATACAACAGAAAGTAATGTTAGCATATTAAACATCTAGATATAAATTATTTACACTATTTTAAGTATTCTTTACACAAAATTCAAAACAATATAAAGATTTTATTCTTGAGTAGATTCTAACCAATAAGGCAGAGAATTTCATTTTATTTAGCAACATTTTAGCAATTGAACTATGTGAGAGTCATTCAAAAATAAAGACCATTTAGTCATACAAAAAGAAAAACACATTTATTTTACTGAGGGAAAAAACAATGTTGTCATATACTTGATGCTGCTTTCACTTCTCTACACAATCATCTCCTATATTTAACATTTATTGCATCCATTCATCAGCTTCAGAATTCTTATGCTATATTCCTCTGTCAACAGTGCATTAAGCCAGGTGTTTATCAGATGCAAACAAATGACCACTCACGCATTTCCCCAAGGCAAGACACTCCTTTTTCTCTTTTCAGGGTTAACTGGCTTCTATAACAGATGTGCTTAAAATGCTATGAGTGAAAGTTGCACAAAATCGTCCTTGTGTAGTTGGATGGTCAAGATGAACTGCATGATTAAAAATTTTGCCGATCATGAAGTAAGAAGTGTTATTCAATTTCTGAAAGCTCAAAAGTTGCCACCAGCAGAAATTCATCAACAGCCAAATGTAGTGTATAGATATAAAGTAATGAATAAAAGTACTGTGAGATGTTCAACAATGTCCCAATGAAACTCAAAGTGGTAGTACCATCAGACAAGACCTGAAGACTGCAGGGAGCAATAGAATTTTACAAGACAGGTACTTAAATTCTCAATGGACAGCACATTAAGTTTCCAGATATTTACTGTTCTTTGCTAGTTAACTTGTATTGCAACATCGCAGGTACAACTAAATTTTTGAACAATGGGTCCCGTGGTAACTGAATGATCCAAACAAAACTCAGAAAATGGACTCAGCAGTGACATTCTTCACACAATATCGCATGCCACTCCAGAGAGTAAGCACCAATCTCTTGAGTAACATTATCCCTCATCACACAAAAACTGAAAATATTCAAACAGATTCTTTCAAAATGAAAGGTCATAGAAATTATCTTTTGGGATAGTAAAGGTGTTCTTTACGAAGATTTAATGCCAAAAAGCAATACAGTCAATGCAAATTGCTGTTGTGAATCTCTAAGAAAACTACCGTAAGCCATTCAAAACAGGAGATAAATTATGTTTTCTGAAGGAATTGTGCTTCTTCATGACAATGCCTACCCACACACTGGTGCTGCAACACAAGAATTTTTGGATCAATTTGGAAGGTAAATTATTTATCATCTATTAGTCTGAAACTTGCTCCTATCAATTAGCATTTTTTCCTTAAATTGAAAGTTTCAAGGAATTAAGCGCTCTGAAAGTGATGAAAAGTTGGAGAATGTAGTTACCATCTGGCTCATTGCACTAATGGCAGCAAAGCATAACATGGGAATTTGATGTTCATGAAGAAATATATGACAAATGTAGGAGGTGATTATGCAGAGAAGTCGAAGAAGCTTCAGGTATATATCAGAGTTGTTTATTTCAAAAAATATTATGTTTTTTCATTTTGTATAATTAAATGGTCTTTATTTTCTAAATGAACCTCATACTGTAAGATTAACTTAGATGTCAAAAATTAATCTTTTGATACTCATCTATCTCAAGGATTTTAAATAATAAAACCTTGTTATAATTTTCTCCCACACACTCACAAAGGGCAGGAGTAAAAATTTCACAAAAGATAATGGATAACAATACTAGCAAATACAATAAATATTAAAAATACATAAAATAAAACAGAAATCGTCTACTTGATTTCCATTGTAAAAAAATTAACAATAAGAATTTTTTAAAATTAATTGCAATAGGTCACTGATACATTTTTTTAATGTTAAAAAACATAATGTAGATTAAATTCGAATACAAATGGCAATTATTTATATAATTGCTTTTAAAGATTAAATGTGTAAAAAAAAACCACCAGAGGAGTGATGTTTTTAATTAAGATTATTTAAATGAGAGTTTAAGTCATAATAATATTGTATCTTAACCATAACTTTTTTGTTTTTAAGTACGTTAATTATAAAATACATCAATATTTATGTACAAGTAAAATACTGCACTTACCTTCGGATTTTAAAGTATTCATAGACTGCCATCCAAAAAGTTGAGATGTATCAAATACTGTGCTACCCTAAAGAATTCAGAAGGTATAAATAGAAGAATAAAGAACCCTAAAGGTATTCAGAAAATAAATTTTTCAGTTAAAAAATGACATTTTAAGAAATTGTTGGAATTTTTTTTATTTCAGAAAGTAATAATAATATAAGGGAAAAAAGTATTAATTTCATATTCATCAAAAAAATTTTAATAACAGATGGTCAGAAGAAAATGTAAAATTAAATGAATCATATTAAACTTGTTGACATATTACTACCTGTGCCTCTTAATTAGTATTCAATTTATTCAGCCTAAAAATGAATTATGAAGCAATGATAATTCATAATCCAATTTAAAGAAAAAAAATTACCTTCAATAATTCATACACAGTAACATCAGGATGTAACCTTTCTTTGTCATCTTTAAATAAAAATTTATGCAATAAAGGATAAGCTTGAAACTTTTCTTGAACAAGTTGCATAGTGGTTTCTGAACTGTTCTTAATCTCAGAAATTGATTCTGAGAGTGACTGTGGTTTGAAGAGCAAAATTCCAAGAGCTAATGGTAGAGGTAAATTACTGAGAAGTTCAGTAGCAGATGTGTTCTGCAATTTGAATATGTACTGAGCAACACCAGCCATAGCTTCATATGCAATTTGAGAATCTAGAAAGGAAAAAATTCTTGCTCTGTTTCAACCAATATTTATATACCTTTTTTCACAATTCAGTTAAAATAAAAAGGTCTTTTGAATTAAATTCATTTTCATAAAAAAAAATAGGTAGATAGTATTTTATTTACAACTTAAATAAACTAAGACAATTTTTTTTAAAAAATAGAAATTATTTTGGAAGTTATGATATAATGTCAATGCGTTAAACATAATTTTAACAGATGCACAAAAACTTGAGCTTCAAACATGTATATAAGTTCCTAATTATTTATTTTATTTCCAAATAATTCAGAGCCAAATGTTAACACACACACAGATACCAATTATACATTTCAAATACAAAAAAACTTTTATAAGGAATAGCATTTATTAAAAATTTTTAAAATAATTTTTCATAATAACCTGCTTAAAATATATTTTTATACTCAGAAATATTTTAAACTCATTTGAAATGCTTCTCTCTCTCTCATTCTCTCACACACATACATATATATACAAACATACAAATAAAATTTTTCTACAACAATAAATAAAATTCATTCTTACCATTATGATTTTGGGACCACATATAAAATGTCTTAGTAAGATTTAAAAGAGGGACGTTACATAAATGACAAGATGGCCAAACAGAAAATCTAAAAGGGATAAGCAATACTTTTATTAAATGTTACAATCACAAATGTAACTAAATGCCCATGTATATATTTAAAATTAATTTTCACCTCATAATAACCAATTAATTACTGATTTAAATAAATTAAATCATTTTGTTTATAATTTAAAAAGATGGATAAAATCAAAATAAAATTTTACTACATGAAAATTATTAAAAATTTTCTGAATATAAAAAAAATGAAATTTTACCAAAAATAAAGAAATGTTTAAATTATTATTGATTCCTTTATATTATTGTTACTGACTATGAATATAGAAGTTTATATTAAACAAAATTAAGTTATAAATGCAGAATACATTAGAACTTTCACTAATTTATAAATATAAGTGAATACTTACTTGTGATAATTGTTAGACAAAAAATAATAGAGAAAATTATTCAAATTATGTTTAAGACAGTAATGCACCAATCTGTGACATAGATCAGAAAATGATAAAGTAGACTTATCAGATGAAAATATTGAAATGTCACTGATGTCACAGCAAGATTTTCCAATACGAGTGAGAAATGATGGAAAATTCTCTAGCTCTTCTTCGCAAAAAATACCATATCTGAAAGAAAACAGAATAGTTTTGTTTTTTAAAAAAGTTAAGCTTTAAAATCTTTAAAGTTCAAAATGTCTAACTAATTGATCTCTTCATAGTTTCACAAATAATTTTTTAAGTATGAACTGATTTGAATTAAATATGCAAAGCAATTTAACAAACATACATCACTAAGATTTTTTTTTAATGAAGCAAAATACTAGCAGAAAAAAAGTTTGTAATGCTCAATCCTACATTTCCAAAATAAATATTAAATTATTTAAAAGGAAATTGCAAAATATTCTGGGGACAAATCCCATTTTATCCAATGAAGATATATTTACATTAAAACAAGCTACAATTCTTGTATGTTTTTATAAAAAAAAGGTAGTCAGTTGTGACTAAATAAAGTTCTTAAATTAAACGACTTTTCAACAACACTATCCAATAGGAAATATATGTATATATATGTGATGGGTTCTATCTGCGGTCCTTCAACTAATCCTCTTGGGAAAATATTCTTTAACTGTGGTTTGTGTTGAAAACCGCCTTCCTTAGGATTGATTTGATTTTATGATAATGTAAATGCTATTTAAAAACCCTCACAAAGGAGTGTTTTAGTTTAATTATTAAACGTTAATCATGAATTAAGAGTAGCTAGTCATCAATCATTAATAGTGAGTCGTTCACCCTTAAGTTAGCATTTGAGCTATAACTGCCATTTGGAGAAGTGAAAATAATAGAGAAGCTGATAGAAGAGGACTGTAGCAGCTGACAAATGATCTGCAAGCAGATCAAGAGATAAGTGTACTTTGGATAATCTTATAAGTTAGATTAAGAAATTAATTAGGATTGCCTCCATGGTTATTAAACTAAGATTAGTCATAAGTTGATAAGTCATTTATAAAAGTAATTATTTTTACAGCAATGTCTGCTACTTCAATGACCCAACTACACCTGTAATCTTCAGGTTGTGGTTTATATATTAAACTATATTAAATGCTCTTTACATATAATATTACATTTAATTTCTCATAAAATAACAGAAAGATTTACCTAGCTAATGCATTTAACAATATATCTGCTACATAAGCAGTAGCTTTATCAGGAATGGAATTAATCATTTCTTGTGACAAAGGCCATTCATCAAGTGTGGAAACACTTCCAGAATTTGGAGGATGTATTCCTAACCAAATATCAATCCAGTTCATTAGATATGTAAGATTACCATTCTCCAGTAAATAAGACCATACTGATAGTTTATCTATTTTGTATCTTCCATCTGAAAAACAAAATTACATATTATTGATAAATATGAATTTTGAAAATTTGGATTAATCTGACACAATTGTACATAATTACCTTCTTTCATAAAATAATCAAGTACAGGAGAGTTTTTCAGATAATGAGGAGCTAATATCCTTCCTTTGATATCATTGTCCCAAGTAGATACCCACTTCAAAACAATACGACAGTAAGAACTATTTTCGTTGTTATCCTGGCTAAAATTCATAAAGTCTCCAGTTACTAGTTTCCCTTCTTCTTCAGGAGCAGCACAAACTATATCTTCTTTAAGCATACTGTTAATAAAACATTTCAATCACTTAATAATCTTTTTATGATATGTTCAATTTAGAGGGGGGGACTTAACTATATTGAATACAGTTAGTAAATATGGTAAATTTTAAAAACATAAATACAGGGTGGGGTGTGGGAACTTCCTGTTTTGAAAATGCAATAAAATACACTACATGTTTCATTCGACTTGATTGTTATTTTCCACCTACTACACAACATTGGAACTTTGAATTTACACAGTTTTAAACACAATGTCTGTTAAATGTTGCCCTCCATTATCAATAAACTGATGCAGTCAATTTTGAAAAGTTTGAGTCACCTTTTCAAGCATATCGACTGGGATATTGTCAATTTTGGCTAAGATGTTGTTTCATAGATCTTGAAGCGATCTTTGTAAACCAGGGACTTGAGATAAGCCCACAGGAAGTAATCAGGAGGAGATAAATCAAGTGAGTGAGCAGGACAGTTTATGTCCCCTCACAGAGAGATCAGTCATTCGGGAAAGGCTACTCTTAAACACCCATGGAAACCCTGGAGATATGGGCTGTGGCCCCATCTCTTTATAATCACAGTTGTCAAGATCCCTTTCTTGGAGAGCGGGTAAGAATTGTGGGATCATTGGGATTGATACCAGTCTCAATTGCTACACAAACTTGTTCCACATTTTCAGGTGTGTTCTAACAGTCTTCAGAGATCCTTTCCTTTCTTTGGCGACATTCCCTGTTGCTTGGAAGGCATCCATCCACATTAAAACACATTTCTGGTCAGGAGCATGGCCTTGTGGAAGAATATTGAAGTGCCAACAAAGGCTGCAACCACCGGGGGATCAACTGTTCAAGAAATATGCCTCCATGGCAAAAGCGTGCTGCTGCTTTAACCACAACATGTTTAAAACTGGCGGGAACACAAATATCCCACTTCCCCCTTTCCATCAAAGCAACATGTTCAAAACAAGAAATTCCCAAGCCCCACCCTATATTTCTTGAAATTGAAGACCTAAAATAACTCTTCCCCCAAAGTTTGCTTTACTGGTAAAAAGACAATATTTTTCTCAACGAATGAAATTCAGAAATAGTACACAAATGTAAAATATTTTGAAACCGATATCAATATAAGTAAACAGAATGACCTTTTAATTTCAAGTCCTACAAGGAGAAAACTACAAAACATTAAACATTTAAAACATTTTGAAATATAATTAAAGCTTTAAATGGAACAAAATCAAAATTAAATATTTTAATGCTCACCGTTTTTCATCTAATAAAAGGCGAGCATGTTCAAAGGATGTGCAAGGATATAGTTTTTCTAAAAGTGACACAAAATGTAGTGATTCCATAACATTTGGTGAAAGTAAATTTCTATTCAACAGCTCTTCTAACATGAGAGCTCTAATGTCCTTTTCAGGTGTTGACATAAAAATATCTAGAAGCTTAGAATTGATATCAATGCCCTGTAAACAAAAGAAATAATGTAAGAAATAATAGTGTGGGGTTTTGGCTAAATAACAGAATTAATAACAAGGGATTAATTTAGTTCTATAAAATAGGTGATTTAAGAAAATCAGCAAAATTACTTAGCCATTACATAATAAATTGGAAAAAAATCCATTTAAAAAAACATATAAGGTTCCAAAGTAACTGTTGTTTTATCCGAAACATTTCTTTTGATCTACAAAAAAAGATCAAAATTTAAACAAAAAATATGGAAAAGTTGAGTTAAAAAAGAAGAATTTCAATAAAAATGAGATAAATCTACCAGTTGCAAGAAAAAGTGTTCCAGAAAAATAAATTAATAAATAGTAATAAAAGATGATATTTAATCAAAAAGATCCTTTGCACCCCCCCCCCTTGAAGTATAATAAATTCTAAAACAACACAAGTTGAATTATTATTTAAGGTTTCAACCAAGCATCAACATATAAATTTCCCAATAATAAATGTGCAGGTATCTTAAAAATTAATTCAGGTTAAAATGACATTATTCATCATGAAAATAAGACTTACCATATTCATTAACACTGCAAGTGTTTTGTCCATTAAGCCTTGGCGTAAATAGTACAGAACTAAATCTTCAGCACTTTTTTCAAACTCTACATATGAGCCCTTTGAGCTATCTTTACAGTAGCACGAGAAAAATGATTGTGCCATTGGTATTGTATTATTTAAAATTGATTCTTGAATTACTTCCTGTACTTCCAAATAAAAAAAATAGAATTAAATTTATTAACATAAAACATTATCATCTTTCATAAAAGTATATATCTAAGAAAAGCAAGTTTTATATAAGAGTCTCAAACAATTACTTAGCACAAAGAATTTTGAATCTTTTGCATAAAATAAAAATTGAAAGCCTATGGAAGCATTACAATAACATAACAACTAAGTAGAAAATGAAAATTAAGATGGCCTTAATGAATGCCTAACAAAAATTTCAAAAATATTGTAACAGAAAATATTTTTCTATTTCCTTCTTCTTAAAAATTAGAATGAAGAGTAAAAACTTAAACTATATAACTGAAATAGAAAAATCAGAAAATATAACTATTTCTCTTTTTGATCTCTTATTGAATTCAAAGCTTTTAAGATTATTTCGTAGATAAGATTCTGGATTTGTATCAAATCTTGAAAATAAATTAAATAATGTCCAGTACAAATAATTATTTTTAATCATTTATCAATATTTCCGTTATATATTTCTTGGGTTTCATACCATTTTAGATAAAAAAAATACTTTTCCTATCTTTTAATGAAGTATGCATATTTAACTTTAAAATTCAGATTGCTTTCCATACTTTCATAAAAGCTTGAACAAGGTTTTCATCAATTTATACAGAATTTATCATATTTTGAATAATTTGTCCAAAAAAAATTTTTTTATATCATTCCTTAAAAATTTGCTTGAAAAATACAGCACAGTTATTCTTCAAAATCAAAAATCCATAGTTACATAGTACATGTTATAAACATATTAATGCATTTTTTTCTCTGTGTGCATAACAGTGCAGGATAAATATTAATTATACTATATTTTTAATAAAGTACTGTTATTATATATATGTATATAATTCATTATAATTCTTTCCTTTATAATAATGTCACCCCCCCCCCATATCAGAAAAAACATAATCTGTAATCAATAAACGTTTTAAAAACTTCAACTGCAAACTAAAAAACAGTATGAATATATATTAATAATTTTTTACAAATATATATATATATATATATATATATATATGTAAACTAATTTTAATAAAGGATAATAAATTAATATTGGGTGATTTTAAAAAATCTATATCTTATCACGACTTTATTACATTTTTTTTACAAATGAAAATAAGAAACATCCCATTTTAGTGTTGACTCATTACAAGAATTCTGTAATAGGGGGATGGAAATATAATTTTATAATAATACTTTTAGTGTCAATATACATGAAATGTGTCAAGCTCTACCTAAGAATTGGTCAAAATCAAAGAAAGAAATCAAAGGTTAAAAGCTCAATTCATACTCAATGAGTATTGATGCAAAAGATTAATGACAATTTGTTAATTTTTAGAATATGTATACCACAAAGAACAAGCAGACATAATTATAGCAAGAATTCAATCGATATATTAATATCAAATATATGCTAGTTGCAACTCAATTGATATTATTCATGTGGAATTTTTCATATAATTTTTAATGTCTTCAATCACTTTTTTATAGAATCTCTTATCTTTAAATTATTTCAAAATAATTTAGAATAAATTTTATTCATTTAAAAAGGTTAAATTGAGCCACATAAAAATGATTTAAATATTGCACAATAAAGCTACATACCTCAGCAGGAAGTTTTTTCCATTTCTTCCATTGATTTAAAATTTCAGGACTAAGGTTTTCAGTAAAATGACCAATATCTTTGCTTTTTGGCTCTTTAGGACTTTCTATCTCTGCTTCATGTAGAAATTCTCTCATTTTCAAAAGGATTTTTGAGAATGTAGATAAGAATGCATTTCTATCATCTTTCATAAAATAAGACACATCTGTTTCTTTACTGTCGATTATAGCAATAATTTGTATAATCATTCCAATAGTAATCTAAAATAAATAAAATGAATGATGAATCAAACTAAACTTTTGGAATTTATTAAGAAATTTCTTTTAAAAATCATAATACTTTACACAACTATAGTTACATATTTTTATAATAAAGACTGTAATATTAAATTATGAACATTATTAATTTTTTTAAAAAAAAGTTCTGTGATTCCTGATTTTTTTGTCTAAAATGCTTAACAAAAAGAGTTAATGTTTACAAATCAAAATTTACATCACGGAAAATGTTACAATAATTATTTTTATAAGCACCATGTTAAAAACTCAGCAATGAACTCAATTTAAAATGAAATTTACATTTAAAGCAATTTGTTTATAGTTTCTTGTGCTCACATTTCTAGATAACGAACTTGTTAATACATATTTTAGTCAAATATTATTAGTTAATACAGAATTCATGTCACTGCTACAAAATTTAATCCTAACCTTCAGATAAGCACAATGCAGTAGTATATTGCTAAGAATTCACAACATTTAGTGTCACAATAATTTGATCAATACATAATTTCTTGACAAAACCATTTTTATTTTTAGATTTTACAAAATTTAATATAACATAGAAAATTATGAAACTTTTAAACTAACAAAATCCACTACAGAGCAATAAAGAGATGTTGTCCTTATGGCTAAGTAATAAAGAAATTAACCAATGATGATAAAATTTTTACTCATATTTATTAAAATATTAAGTTGAATAAACAGAATATAGCAATAAACTATATTTACATATAGTTATGATATTTATTAGCAACCAAACAATAAATCTTATATTATAGGTTTGCTAGAGAAAATATAAAGCAAAGTTTTATTATCTAGAATAGAATTTTTCCCCCATGATAATAAATATTCAAAATTGTATTATATGGTATTCTTATTAAGTGTGAAAAAGAAATGAGCATGGAAGTTGGGGGGGGGGGGACATATTAACCAAGAAAAATATTCAATTTTATTTTAATGGAAATAAAACATTAAACAAAATTATTTGTCAAATATTCTTTCTTAATACTTCAATCTTCTTATATTAATTGATTAATTAATTGACAGTAAAAAGATGCACAAGATGCTAGCATTAAGTCACAGAGAAATCTGCATAGAAAAGCATAAACATGACTACACATTTAATTTAAACAAAAAAATACTAAAAACACTAACAACTGGAAATAAGGCACACTGAATTGGAGGGGGGGGGGGATTAAAACAAATGGACAGAAAAACTACCTTACATTTAGGTGTGCTATTTCAGAGCAGAAAGAAAACCCCAATTTAAGTTTATGTGAAAACAAACATTATAAGTCTCCATACTGCTATTAAAAAGAAAACCACAGGGAAAAAAATCAATCAAAATAAATTAATAAGCAATTTATTACAACTTACTTGAAGAAGCTGTTCAGCATATTGACAGGAATAACTTTCTTTCAAATTATTATTGACATTATCAATTACCAAATTTAAAACATTCTCCCAAAGAGTGAACTCCTTTTTCACTTTAATTACCCACTGTTCTGTTACTGGAGAATTCCACAATTGACAAAATCCTACAGAAGTAAACTTTATACATAAACAAGAATTTCTCTAGAGAAAAAAGCTTTTTTTTGACATAAAGGAGGGGGGGGGGCTCACACATATATTTTATTAATTATACACAGAAGAAAGAGTAAAATTTTCATTTTAATGATGTTTCATCAAATGATGTGTTTTATTCTTTAAAGGTCTCTTCACTAAAGTACTTGAAACAAAATTCTATATGCATAGTGAAAAATTAAAATCAAGTAAAAGAATAAAATACTAAATAAAAAGAATATATCCCCTTTTTCTTCCAACTTATGTAGTATATTTTAGAAAGAGCTTTTGCCATTTATAATAATGTTAATCTTGATTTCTGATCAACAAAAGTAATAAGTATTGTTAATTTGCATGTAAAAACAAATACTTCTAAATTAAGAATTAATAAACAAGAAACGCTTTAAGATGGAAAGGAAAAAATAAATTTGAATGCAATCCCATACATATGTTCAACATGTTTAAAGAACACAGAACACCTAAATTCCAAGGATACCAGTGCCATCAAAGAAATCAGTTTCTTCAGAGTTTGAATGATGGTAGTGTTTCCTAGGCTTTCTCCAGATGAAAACTCATCAAGAATAGCTTTGTGGGCCAAATTGTGATTCTTCACTGAAGAGAACATGGTGTCAATCTTGCTCTATCCAAGAGTGTTGTTCACAGCTCCAAGATAGATAGGTTATCTTGTGAAACTGCATAAGGGAAACACATCCTTTCTGAGCATTAATTAGCTAGCTATCCACACATGGTTTGCATCAATACCATTGTTTCAGAAGTTGCAACAAGACCTTAAGATAGCTGCCTAACATTCATAATCTCTATGGTGCTGTGCATTTAAAGCCACATAATGATTCTCAACAAATGTTGTGACTTTTGGCTGACCTTGTCCAGTCCTCCTAATGATTGTACCTGCTGTCTGAAACAGTTGCTATAATCTGAAGACCACCATATGGGACTGTCCAGCTTTTAGCCTACCAATGGTTCTCTATCACAATTCATTGTTTAAATGATTCTGTATAGTCATTTTACTACAATTTGAGCAGCTGGTACTTTCTTTAAAAAACAGAATACCACACACAAAATTGGTATACCACACACTTTCAACAATTTCCACACTTCTGTTTCCTTAGAAAAATGACAGTAGATGCATAAATTGAAATCAATTCCTAAATTGCACTATGTAACATCTCTTTCTTAAATAGATATATATAGTAATAGACATTTTGAATAATAGCAAAAATTGTGTTTTCAACTTTACTTTTGGACAATGGTGAATAAAAAAAAATAGTTTTTCTACTACATTTATACATCAACCATTATGATATTTTAACTAGAAATTTACATGTTATGGCTGATATTACAGAAATTTCCATGTTTTTGCACAATAACGCAATAGTCAAAACACAGTTATTTAAAAAAGGTGTTAAATGAGTCACAAATTAATAGATTATTAAGTGAACTTTTGTAAGTGCACAAATAATAAGAATAATTTACAAACATTATTACGCATAAATAAGATTAAAATATAAAATTACACAATACATCCTTTTATGTACTACATTTAAACTGATAAATATAAAAAGCTATTCAGTTTACCTTCAAATAGAGTTTTGAGGAAAAATTCAACAGTATATAATTGTCTATTACTAAGTCCAAGTTTAAGGACTTCAATGTCCATGTGAATATTACTCCAATTGTTCAAAGAGGACAATACTTCAACAGTTCCACTGCTTGGATAAATCATAAGCTGAAAAATTAAGTGGAAAAGTGGTTCAGTATTTCCATCCTAATTTAGTTTTAAAATTAGAAATAATTTATTTTTTGACAAGTAAGACTTTATTTAAACTCCATCACTAAAATATATTATAAAGAGAAATGAATGATCAATATCTGAATTTGCCTCACCTCATTCACTAGTTTATCTTGCTCAATATCATACAATACCAAAAATATTTTATTATTGTTAAATAATAACAATGGAAAAGGAACTTCTTCAGAACCACTTTTGATTAGGAATGCTGGTTTTGTAAATCTAAAAAAATATTAAATAATATGTAGTGAATGAAAAATTATAAGCAGCTTATATCATGTGATATAGTACTCAAGAAAGAAATTTACTCATTTAACTGACTCTAAAATTTAATTTAATGCATAAATATAAAGCAAACTTATAAATAAAGTACATCTGAATATGGAATTGTAAGATACATATTCCAGAAAGTTATTAGTTGCATCAGAAGGATAACAGAGAATATTTGGGGCCCCCAGAAAAGTCACATTTTAGGTCCCAAGCTGGATCTTACAAAGGGTGGGCTTGGGTACCATAGAATCCTGCAATGCAGGATTTGCGGGAGTGTACGTTACGCCACTAAGCTGCAATAAGTTTTATTACTGTTACTTGAAGAGAGTTAAAATTCATTATTAGATATATATCCACTTTGCAGTACACAAATAACAAAAAACATTAAAAAATATCAACAAGTTATTTCAGATATAATTCTATACAACAGTTTTAAAATTTAAAAAAAAAAAAAAACAATGCATAGTGATACAGAGTATGGGAAATTCAGAACTGTAACAGTAAAACTAGGAGAACATAATACTTTATTTAAAAATCCATTACAAAAAGAACTTTACTAATTTATATTTTATTTTAACCATGCATAAATGTATATCTATATATTAAAACCTTTCAATTAAGTGGTTTGCAACAAAATACCAATAAAAATAATAGGAATTTGAATTTTAAAATTTTTATTCACTATAAGGTATTCAATAAATCTTTTAGTTCTTATCTAATTACCTTTCATGCATTGTTGGTCGATCAGAATCAAGTGTATGAATTCCCAGCAAATACTGAGAATCACAGGAATACGAGAAACATAACTTATTTTCTATCATAAATAAATCTTTTAATATAAGACCTTCAGTATTGCAACTAAAGTTCATTGGTTGAAAGGATCCAGATGATGTAGAATACTTTCTAAGGCTATCATTTATTCTCTTTACAGAAGGAAAGTGCTTTGTGAAAGCTGTGATAATGCCAGCTGAATGAGAAACAGAGCTTTTTGGTGATTGATTAGGTATATTTAAAGGCATGGAATATATGTGTCCATCTTCAGTATGAAATATAAATAAGTCCAACATTAAATTAACAGAGAAATTTGTCACTGCTCCACCGCTTAGAGGTTTGAGGCCAAAATCAGAAAAACCAAATTCAAATAACTTGGAATTGTTTGAAAAAGAATAAACAGCTAAATTAAAAAGTTAAGGTCCTAGGTAATTGATTCAAATGGAATAAGTAAATAAATACATGAATGCACATACACCTAAAAGTTAAGAAATTGATAGTTAAACTAACAAAAATATTTTTAAAAAAGTAAAGTTTTGATTAACACAAAAGAGCAAGTTTATACAATGTCACATTTGGGTCATTAACAAAATGTTTGAAATAAAAATGTAATTAGTTCAAACCTTCATGAAAACTGTACAGGGGTTACAAATATTGCAGATGCTAGCAATAACAATTCTTCCAAAAAGATTAAAAGATATCTTTTAAGTGAAGAGGTGTCAAACAGTGAGAAAGAGGTACCAGATTCCAATAACACATTTAAAGGTCTTCAAAACAACAGACCTATTACTAAGCTATTTTGAGCATTTTGTATACCTGATTAGGACACAGAAAAT
The DNA here is from genome assembly GCA_019973975.1 of Trichonephila clavata. Lineage (NCBI taxonomy): Eukaryota > Metazoa > Arthropoda > Arachnida > Araneae > Nephilidae > Trichonephila > Trichonephila clavata. The sequence continues at coordinate 224,372 of BMAO01012243.1, forward strand.
AAGATCTAACACTCTAGAGATTATGAAGAAACAAACTGTCATTAAAAAAAGAATTCATTGCGGATTTGTAAATAAAGCAATATAAACTCGGTTCTATTAATATTTTAAAAATCAAAGTTTTTTTTCCCACAAGAAATTTAAAATCCCACAGAAAATTCATTATCTACATTGTAACTTATATTATCACTCAATTTCTATTAATATCATAATTTGCAGTTTAGTTAACTCCTAGTTTTGTATAACTATGATTCCCCTGTTTATAGTACATCAATAAGATCAATCTGTATATCTGGACAATCAATTGTAATTGGTTGTAACATATAACAATCGCATGTTTGACATCCACATTCACAGCTATTTTAAGCCAAATTCAAATATTAATTTAAAAACTGAACATTTGCATTGTAGACTTGTGTGAAAAAAACTAAAACCTTCGACAGTTGACTCTATATAAAATCCATGCACATGCCCATTCAAGTGTTGGAAAGAACTTTTTTCAGTTTATTAATCTAGGAGAAGATCTCATCATATTAAAAAAAGATGTAAATACCCAAGCTTGCATTTTATAACAAACTGATTTACAGGAGTCCTAGTTTAGTTTATCCAAATTATCAATAAAGAAGAATTTATTCTTTTCGGTAAAGCAGTTTTAAATGTGTTTAAAATAAATGTTTATGATGCACTTTTAATTCAGATCCTCTCTAAAGTGGGCTAAAGTTATTTTATATTCTTACAACAGTTACCTGGGCAACAAATCTGTTTTTAAATGATTTAATTACACCGCTGGTTACACCAAACTTATTTGAAAAATTTCTTCAAATTCTTTTTTTTAAAATTTATATTTAACTTTAGATTTAATGTAGGAATTAAACAAAAAAAAAGATGGGAAAAAAATAGGACACTTTGTCTAAAGAGAAATGACATAATTTTGTTAAAAAAAAAACTCAAAATACAAAAATTTCTTTAAACAAAATTATAAACAGAAGTGCATACAAAATACTAACTATTGCCCTATAAACTGAGAAGGTAAGGATGCTTTGTAACATTTGTTGAGAATGTGTGAACATGGTTACTTCAATAATATAAAGCTTAAGCGGATCAATTAAACATCCCAGCTCCACTCCCTAGAATTATTTTTATGAGTTACAATGATTTATACTGAAAATATTACCATTTAAATAATTTCAGTTTTTAATTTGTCCTGTTTTATAAATAACCATAGAATAGAGAAACTTTTAACAGTATTTTTAAATGCTTTGGACAGATGAATGTGAAAACAGAAAGAAAATTAAAATATGAAGTATTTTCAGTAATATAATAAAAAGGATACACAGTTTTGTTCCAGAATCATCTAGAGCAAATAATACTTCCTTAACAAGTAAAACTTTTCTATGTGAAGGGTTGTCATCTCGCAAATCAACAATAGACATTATTTGGGGATAAGTTTCACTAGAAGGAAAAAACGAAACCACTACTTTTTTGTCAAATAAAAATACTGCTTCTTTAGCTTCAAATTTGAGAATGCAAATTGTGGAAATATCTGCAAGACCTACAAAAAACATACACATCAGTAAAAGAAATATTTATTCTATACATTTTATATTAAGTAAAAAAAAATTAATATTTTTTATTTTAGAGAGGAGAAAAAAATTACTTTTTGCTATTTCTTGAAAAGACTGGAATATAGTCTTCAGGTTCCATTTTGAAAGCTGCTTTTGGGAGAAATGTCCACATGAAGCAAGGTCAGTTGGCAGTTTAATTTCAATTGAATAATAACAAATTTCATTTTGATCATTAACTACAAGCAATCTGTAATCCTCTTGACTAAAATTATCTTCTTGCCATGCAAATCTGAAATAATTTAAAATAGTGCAATTCAGATAACAAAAAAATAAGGCTGGACTTTTTAAACTATACAAACACATTAACATAAGCAATAACACAAAATATTTATTGCACATGAGATAAAAAAAATTAATAAAATTTAGACTTATAATACTGCCAAGATTTATAAATGCAGTATATCGGTACAGTACATTTTAATTCAGTAACATTTACAATATATTATGAATGTACAATACATCTTAACATCATTCATTATAATGTATTTTATTATAAATAATATCACTGAATAATACATGTTCTTATACAAATTTTAAAAAAAATATGTATATAAACAAGAAAAATGCAAAGTTTAACATATTTGTACAATTTAAGGGTTTATGCTAATAATATAATTAAAATTTATAATTCACATTAAAGTTGCATTAAATTAAAATAAAACTGAAATAATTTACAGATCACAATGCAAGCAATTTATTTGCAAGGGTGAAATTACAAACTACAGGGGTAGTTTTAGAAGTATCTAATCTAATAAAGAAAATGCTTGGAGAAAAAAGATCTCTATTTCTCTAAGTTCCATTTAGTTCAAAACATTTTCCTAGCAATATTCAATAGCTTTGATACCCAGTTTATAGTGAGATCATCGAGCCCTTTCAAATAGCCAACAAATGTAGATTCTGATCTTTATATAAGCGCTGAGATATTTTTTTTCAAATTTGGGGACAGAAAATAATCTGAAGGAGCTAAATCTCATGAATAGGATGCATGAGGTACTTCAATTAACTGATTTTGGTGCTTGTGATAACATCTGTGAATTAGTGCATTGTCTTGATGAGGCAAAACTTTCTTTTTCCAAACATGCAGCGATTTTTTCTGGATTTCACTGCCCAAGCACTGCAATAAGTTCACATAACATTTACTATTGATTTTTTTCCTTTCTGAAGATAATCAAAGAAAATTATCCCAAGCACATCCCTCAAAACTGACACCATGATCTTATTTGCACATGGATCCAATGAACTGCACCTTCTATAAAGCTAATTCTTCTCTTTCATTCCACTATTTTGACTGTTCCTTCATGTTAGGTGTAAAGTGAGGGACCCATGTTTCATCTATGATTACGAAATGACGCAAATATGACGCCTTGATAGGTCACTACAGATGTGAGAGCATACAAGCCCATTTGAAAACCAGGGAAGTCTTTTGGTGAATCTATGTTGTAACTGATCTGAAGATTCTGGGTTTTTTCTTTTTCTGTCTCTTTAAAGATGAAATATGTGACGCCTTTCCAAATCTCACATAACCCACAATTCCTTCAGTTTGGACGTAGCTGGGATTACTATTCGGCCATTTGTCCTCGTCACCCCTTGTATGGTGGACTTTGAAGCTGGAGTTTGGCTAATAAAGGAACTAAGCCAGGTTTTAAGGGAGGTCAGAGGTTGACTTGCCTTAGAACATAAGCATTGGATTGTCCAGTCTTGAATACTTTGCAGATATATGACAGTTGAAACATCATTAGTTTCCTAACAGGAAATTGGTCTTTTGGTGGAGACCGCCACACCATTATGAGAACTTAATTCATCATTTTTGGTATAGTCTTCAGTCAGTTGACCACTGTGATATTCCCCTTGGTAGCTTGTACAGCCTCATCAATGTTGCCAGATCATGAGTTTTTTTGCGAATTTAACTACTTTTTTTATTCTATTGCTACTTTGCAAATTTTATACAACTTCACTTGATGGCGACTCTACTTTTAACCACACATAAAAGTATTGGAACAAGTTAAAAAAAGGAGTTATTTGGGAAAAACCACCAAAAAAAAACATTTGCCGACAATAGTTGCCAATGAAAACATGGGGGAACTCTGAAATGACATAAAACACTATAGGAAGTTGATTTTGGATATGTCTTTTTAAATAAACTGACTGAACTGAAAAGTAAAATAATTTCTCCAGAATCAACAAAAGAAATCTATCAAAGATGTCATAATTTTCACAAGACTTCATGTGAGCAACTTTTAAACCGAATCCCTTCAAATTATGTAACTTTAAAAAAGAAATAATTCTCCCCAAATATTTTTTTTAAATTAAAATTCAAATCATCCTTTTTATGATCTGCCTTTAGCATTAGCAGACCAAACTACATTGGATGTTCTGGAGAATCAGTGGACTTTGGAAGAATGAGGGACTTGCAGCGTTGATTTTATTTCATCACCACAAATGCTCCAATATAATTCAGAAATTTGTAAAAAAGACACAACAGATCATGATATTGAGCAGAAAGAATTTGAATGTATTTTAAATAATTAAAGCACTTTAATGTATTTTTAAAAAAGTTTTACAGACTTGCCAAAATTTAAGAAATATATATATATTTATGAATTGCAAGTGAAAATCAATTTGCTACTCCCCGCCCCTCTTCGTGCTTCTTTGCTGCATAAATTTCTAGCAACTCTGGGCCTCTCATTTAAACTGTGCCACCCAATATTTTATGGTCATAAATAAAAGAGCACAGACCCCCCTCTTCCCACAGTAGAATCTAGCTTCGCATTAATATTGGTTGGACTAAGGCCTTTTAAATAAAAGTATAGTATCACATAATGGTAACCCTTTTTTTCCATGTTTACAAATTCATCAGGATTGATCGCTATTGATGGCTACAAATAAATACTATATAAAGTCATCTGGCTTCTAACTTAAGCTTTATAGGGTTTGTACTTTCTAACATAGTAATTTGTTTCAAACAATAATCCCTAGTTATATTTCATATCAAGTACTTTTTCCAGAACTACTTTCATCAAATATATATGAGTAAATAATTCAATATTTCTCAAAACAGAATTTAATCTAATAACTCATTTTCATAGTATTCCTGATTTAAATATTTATATACTTAAAAAATAGTCAATTCGGATAAATATAGAACAAATGGGAAACAAATTCTTCAAATTAGTTAATTTTAGGATTCTTACAAGAAATAATACTATAATATGTATGTATTTTAAATCGTCACGTTTATAAATAGAAATATTTTTACAATTTGTGTCTAAATATTTCAATTGATATAAACAAACAATTGGCATGCAAAACTTAAATCATTAACATACTTTTCAACCCCACTGAGAGTAAGGTAATTTCCAGGCTTTTTGATAAGAGATATCAAAAGATTTTTTTCTGTGCTGTGAATACAGAGTAAATTTAAATCGGAAGTTGCTGTCACAGAATTTATATCCCCACATATTTCAGGAAAATGTTTGATTAAAAGTTTTTCTAAAGACATCACTTAATACGAAGTTAAATTCTGTTTTTTTAACTGTGTTCTGACGATAAATTTCATCACAGCTGTCACTCGAGGTTCGAAAACGTAACAGTAATCACTAAAAATTGTAAATAGAAAACATGTGACAGAAAAAACTTCATTTCACTTCTATTCAGTAAGATTAATACACGCAAATTTTTGTGCATTTATAAGAAATTTACATCAAAATGCTACAAATGGTGCTAATTTTTTGTTATTTCAATGCTTTTAGAGTAAAAAAGTACTGAAAGAAATATAGTTTCAGATTCTACTTTCAAAGCCATTAACGATCAAAAACTGTAACCATAACGATATCTTAGGCGTTTCCCGCTTATAATTAACGGTTTTCATCTTATTGCAACGTCTGCTTTGCGGCTGTCATTGTTGTTTCCTGTGAGAGAATTCATTATTCTGTAAGTAATGCGAACAATTATATATTTCAGTTTTTAACCGGCAGTATGGCAAGAAATGATGTGTTTTATAATTCCATTTTTAATTTTTGGCAATTTCCAATCTAAAGCCAAACATGTATCAAATGTTTAAATATTGGATTAGATCTTATTTCAGTCCACTTAAAATATTTTTCGTCCATTTGATGAATTATCGTCGCCTTAAATGGCCGCCGAACTTTACAAAAAATTAAGCAGATGAACTTCGCTAGGACTCGTATCCTCCTCCTTCAGATTAAACTAGGATTTTGCCCCATTGGCAATTTGTGTAGTCTTATTGTGAAATCTAGGAACTTAAAACTATCGCAATTAATCTCATTCTATTAATGGCAACTTAATCCCAAGATCTGTCTTTTTATGTATTCCAGGAAGCTGCTGTTAAGTATATTTAGGTATAGAATTCTGCATTGGCAAGTAAAATTTAAAAAGAAATGCTCATATAATTTTTGGAAAATTTTGTAATTTATTGTTTTTGAACAGATCCAAAATTTATTAAATATTTGGATAAAACTTAAATATTCTAGACTTATAAATCTAAATGTTATGTGTGGTTACTTAAAAATTATAATAAGCACTTGTGTATTATCACAAGCATATTGGTGATACTATGGGAAACAAAGTGTATGGTTACCAATTCGGCACGTATGACATGCGAAATCAAGGTTCCAAATTTGGCAAGTTATCTTGAACGTTGGCATTGTTGCGATATTATACAAGTACCTTGCGATACTTTCTGCAATTTGTTCTGTTGTAACTGTGGTCGCAGAGTTACCATGATGGCTGATATTGTCGAATCATAGGTTCGTGTCTTGGGGCTATGTAGAAAAGCTCATTCATTTTAAAATTGTCAAGGCTTGAAGCCCTTACAATGACATGATGTCAAAGTTTGGAGACGGTAAGATGCAAGCTCGGGTTCCATCCTTGTCACTTTGTTGCAGTTCAAAATTTCTAGTTTCGTTGCCAATAACCCATGCACAACTTCAAAGTGTTATTAAAAAAATCAAACAATTTAGTTAAGGTAAGAGCACTTGTGTAGTATTGCAACCATATTGGCGAAAATATATGAAACAAAGTTAATGGCTGCCAATTCAGCACATGCGACATATGCAAAATCAGAGTTGCCAACTTGATGAGGTATTGGCATTGTTGCAATAGAACACAAGTACCAAGGTTTGAAAGTATGCTAAGTTAAATTTGTGTATAGTGAAATGTAATTGTAAAACAAAATTCAATTGTGAAAGATATATTAACTTGTGTATATGGTTTTGTTCAAACTTGAGTAAAACTGAATTATACAGTATTTAATATAAACTGATTAATATTTTTTAATGTTTTCCTAGGTAATAATACACTACAATCATGCGTGAATGTATCAGTGTACATGTTGGTCAAGCTGGTGTTCAGATTGGTAATGCTTGTTGGGAGCTTTACTGTCTAGAGCATGGTATCCAACCTGATGGTCAGATGCCCAGTGACAAGACCATTGGTGGAGGTGATGACTCTTTCAATACCTTCTTCAGTGAAACTGGAGCAGGTAAGCACGTACCCAGGGCTGTGTATGTAGATTTGGAGCCAACTGTAGTTGATGAAGTCCGTACTGGAACCTACAGACAACTCTTCCACCCTGAACAACTTATTACTGGTAAGGAAGATGCTGCCAACAATTATGCCAGAGGTCACTACACCATTGGAAAGGAAATTGTGGATCTAGTCTTAGACAGAATACGTAAGCTAGCTGATCAATGTACAGGTCTCCAGGGTTTTTTGATTTTTCACAGTTTCGGAGGTGGCACTGGATCTGGATTCACATCCTTGTTAATGGAGAGGTTGTCTGTTGATTATGGCAAGAAATCCAAATTGGAATTTGCTATTTATCCTGCACCTCAAGTAAGTGACTTATTTCATTTTAAGTGAATTTAACTTTTCTTTCTTGTATACATTCAAAGAAAAACTAGAGCATAATTTTTTATATAATATAAAATACTAACATCTTTATTCCAAATTAAATTAAATATAAGTAAATAAAATTTTAAAAAAAATACTTTCCTGTTTAGAATTTTTTTTAAAATTCTTTTTCTTCAGGTATCAACAGCTGTTGTTGAACCATACAACTCCATTCTTACCACCCACACAACTTTGGAACATTCCGATTGTGCTTTCATGGTTGACAATGAAGCCATCTACGACATTTGCCGAAGGAATCTCGATATTGAACGTCCTACTTACACAAATTTGAACAGATTGATTGGCCAGATTGTATCATCCATCACTGCTTCTCTGAGGTTTGATGGAGCATTGAATGTAGATCTTACAGAGTTCCAAACCAATCTTGTACCATATCCCCGAATCCATTTTCCATTGGTTACTTATGCTCCTGTCATCTCAGCTGAGAAAGCTTACCATGAACAACTTACAGTTTCTGAAATCACAAATTCATGTTTTGAGCCTGCAAACCAGATGGTAAAATGTGATCCTCGACATGGAAAATACATGGCATGCTGTCTTCTGTACAGAGGAGATGTTGTACCAAAAGATGTTAATGCTGCAATTGCTGCTATCAAGACAAAGCGAACAATTCAATTTGTTGACTGGTGCCCTACAGGTTTCAAGGTTAGTAAAAAATTTATGCATTACTCAGTTGTAAAATAGGAAGTTTGTTTTTCATTCTTGGAGGAGGGGGGAATGTTTAAAAATTGTACTTAAAGAGTTGGTTACTTGTATGCGTAACTCACCGACATATTTTTAGATTAACTTTTTAAATGTAAACATTTCATTCAATTTTAAATGAGCTAAATTTTAGTTAAAATAGAGTATATATAATCAAAGTTGTCATAAATTGCACCATTATTAGCCTAACAGGGTTATGTATAAGTTCATCTCCAGTTGAGTTAAGGCATTGAGCTATTGTGGTGATTTAATTAACCCTTTGAAGCGCAGAAAAATAAATTTGCTGAATTTTTCAAAATAAAATTATAAATGCAATGTATAGAACCTAAGAACAGAGAAAATACCTTTAAAAAAATTACAGTACAGGTTTCACAGAAGTACCACTGCGCACCTACGACATAATTCTCGGATGAACAATATATGATTTGCGTCAGATTTGTAAGAATATTCTTTATATATTTTGTAATAAATTTACTAAAATATGCAATATTAAGTATTATAATTACTTTTTAAATATTAAATAATACAAAATATAACTAAGTGATATTGAAATAAACTTCAATAGCCAGTAAAGTTTTTTTTTCATTGTTTCTTTATTATTAAAACATGCAGTAATACTGAAATAATAAACCCCTCCCCCAAATCAATGGCAAAACCCCCATAAATTATTAGTTATTTCACTGTCGAGTCAAAGAAAAGAAGGAAAAAAGGACTAAATCTCTCGCGTGTGTGTGCTATAAGCCGGAGAAGAGACGGACAATTTTCATGTTCTAGGTGCGCGGTGGTATCAGTCTGAAACCACCCGAAAATATCTTTATATAAGGTACTTCTTTTCATAATTTATCATACTAAAAATTAGTTATGCTATGAAGAGCATATGCAACAAAAATGTACATACCTTACTTTGAAATTTTTTTTCTATTTTTATTTGCTAAAAAAAAAAAAAATCTTTTTTGGAGTGTTTAAAAAAGGCTTTTAAAATGATGCATTTTTCTCACAGAAAAAGGAGTTTTTTTCTCACGTGATGACATCTAGTGTCTTTTAAGAGTTAAAAGATATCTTTAGAATTATTGGTTTCATTAAAATACCACTACGCGTTTAAGAGGTATTTTTTAGAAAATGGTGGTTTCAGAGAGATACCACCGTGCGTTAAAGGGTTAAGGAAATGAAATGTATGTTTTAATGAAGCATTTATTTCTAGAAATTATTAACTTTGATAACAGAAAATATTTAAGTAAAAGAAATTTGCCTAATAAGCAATAGACTGTATCTTTTTCTGAATAACATTCTACCCTCTTTTTAGGTGGGAATCAATTATCAACCACCAACTGTTGTTCCTGGTGGAGATCTTGCTAAAGTACAAAGGGCTGTCTGCATGCTTTCAAACACAACTGCCATTGCTGAAGCTTGGGCTCGTTTAGACCACAAGTTCGATCTCATGTATGCAAAGAGAGCTTTTGTCCACTGGTATGTTGGTGAAGGTATGGAAGAAGGGGAATTCTCAGAAGCTAGAGAGGATTTGGCTGCTCTGGAAAAGGATTATGAAGAAGTTGGAATTGATTCCGCTGAAGGTGGTGAAGACGAAGGAGACGAGGAATTTTAATTGAAATTTTGATGCTGGATCTCATTAAATACAATATCTGTCAATTTCGATCATTGGCATTCCAGTTTTTTTTTTACTAGTTGTGAAATTTAATTATGTGAAATAAACTAATTCTTGCAATTGTTTCTATTGTAATTATTGTTTTTAATGGAATGAATTCTTCCTTGCTCTCTTCATAATTAAGAAATCATGTTTTACACACTGAAAAAGAAATTCGTGAATATAAAAATTTTAATTTTGTTATGTTGGTATTAAAACTTGGATTTTAGTATATGAACTTTCAGTTCACTCTTAATTTAAAAACTTTTAATAGGATAAAAAAGATTTTGGATAAAATTGCAATAAGTACAAGGAAGCTGGTATATTTCCAAGATTACATGTGTCATTGATAGTATCTTGATTATATTGTGAAGCCATAATCTAGGTGGAGAGGGAATCCTATTACAGGGTAAATTGGGAGGGGCTGCTTCACTTAAAATTAGCATGAACTTTTTTCAGAGTCCTCATTTGGTGTAGTTTAAAGACAATAGGGAAACGCGTGTGTCAAGCATGTTAATATAAATTGACTAATTCAAATTAAACTTAAATGCAATATTTGTGCAGGCCTTAATATGTGGTTAAATGTTGAGTAAAGCGGACCTTATCTTTTTAATTTTCAGATTGGGATTACTTTAAAGGCCATACCCAAGTTGCTGAAAAAGAGCATGTAACTGTTCAAAGGTCAGAATATTGTGATTTAGATGCTACAATTCAAGGGCATAGCTATATATATATTGCCGTATCTGTATATAATATGGGGCTCCAATATGTGTATGTATAAAATCATGTTATCAGTAGCCTCGTTTCCAAAAAAAAAAGACCCCTAAGGATTAGCTATGCTGTGAACTACAATGCAAGTTTTTCTTTTGAGAAAAACAAATTGTTACTGTTTTAACAATCTAAGCATCTAGTTACTTTTTAGTCTTTAAGACGAAGCCATCAAATCTTGGAGGTTTTGGAAAATGCTGTTATGCAATTAATATAAAGAGTTTTTTTTAACAAGCTTTTATAAGTTTCACTTGCATGTAACGGAATCTTGGAACTCAATTTTCACCCACTTAAAAAAGTCAAATTCAAAATTTTGCTCACTTGTCAAGGCCCGATGACAATACAATAATTTCTCAAATTTGTTCCATTGTCCTCATCAGGATAATCAGATTTGGCGACAATTAAATATATCACTTCCAGATTTGGCAACTAATTCGATATACCATTTTCAGATTTAGCGACTAAAAGAAAAAGGTGTAACCCCACAGCGAGTGTTTTTAATTAATACACTTATGGTTTATAAAAATACTAGAATGGATGAATAGAAAGTATTTTGTGAATGATTGAAAATTTGAGCAAGATATATAATATAGGGAGAGAGCGAAAAAGGGTGCGTCACACATATAATCTATAGTGGAATTTTAAAATAAAGTGTGTTTAATTAAACATTGAAATTCTTAATTCAATAACTGAACAGATTTTTTGTTCTTTCAAATCAGTATGCTGAAGATTAAAATCGTATATGATTCATGAGACTGAGTCAGTCATGGCACTAAAATTTCGTTAAGTCTATCCTCTGAAAGCATACAGATATACAAGTACTGCCTGGTATCCCCGTTCTTCGAACTGGTGAATTGAAAAGTAAAACAATAGAGATAGATAGAAAAAATGAGAACATTTAATTTATTTTTTACTTTTAGTTATCGCTGGACAGGTTTCTCAGCCTGTTCAACTCATTGAACGCTGGTTCGCCATCCCTGGTTTAGCTGAATTAATTCTCGCAAAATGGGGTATTAGACTAAAAACACAATTTTTTTAAATCCGTAATTTTTAAGCATTTTTTCAATCTCATGCAGATTTTGGCTAACATTGTTCTACACACGAAAAAAAAGGTTTAGTGAGATTATCTTCATAAATGACAAAGTTATTAAATGTTTAATTAAAATTTTGACCATTTTTGAAAAACTTAAAGAATATATTATTTATTTGAAATATTTTGAAGATAAGGGATGTATTTCTCTAACATATTAGAAGAAAATTTAATTGTTTATTAAAAACTTCAAAGGCATTTAAATATATGTATTAATAAAATGCTTAAGACTAAAACGCATTTTGTAATCAAAAAAGAAAGTTTTATCAAATAATGATAATTTTTTGCTGGACATGGATATCTTCTACGTAAGAATCTATTTTTTTAATTGCTCAGGTCATCTTTAGAAACTTGATTTGAAAAAATCAATAATTAAATTCAAATAAAATTAACAGATGCTATCTGTAATTAAATTTAAGGACACATGTCGTAGTGTGTGTTTAGATTACTGGTGATAAAATGAGGTATATTTAAATTACTCGTAGGCTTAAAATTAGAAAATTTCTTTAAAAAATTACTTCATTTTATTGTAAAATTATTTTTTTAATCGAAAATATATTGCATTTCTAGATAATATTTTTCTCTTATTGTTTTTCTAGCGGATTCCTTTTGATGGTAAGATACATTAAAAAAATGATCTTCCGATTCTGTAATTATTTTTTGTCTGAGTTTCATAGATTAAAGTTAGATAAATTATTTAAAGAATTTCTTCAATACTCCATCTCAGTTTAACTTGGCAGCGTTTAAAAAGGTATACAATGTACCAATCTACTTGAAAAATAGCTCTACTTTTTTGTTTTGAATTTAAATCCAAGGAAATAGATAGAAATTTGTAAAAAAATGCATACGTTGTAGAAATTAGATTGTTTTTACGTTGTAGAAATGTAATTATTTTTTAGACAAAGTTAATTAATATTGTCAATAGCGCAACGTTATGAAATTCCAGTTTGGCTGAAAACCGATTTTCGACGCCAACTTTTGTCATTGTTGTAACAATAAAATTATACAACAATGCAGATATATCCAAGTTGGCGTCCAAAACTAGTTTAACGTTTTTAATTAATATCTTTTTAATTAATTGCAATATCGGAATATAAATGGTCAAAACATGCATTGTCATCCAAACTAAACGTGTATACAAAATTTCAGCTCAATGGGAGGAAGATATCAGCTTCAAAATTGAGTTGCAAGATTCCACCCGAACAAATTACATACATACAATACATACATACATACATACATTGTAAGTTAAATAAAAGCTTTTAATTAATAAAAAGAGGATTATATTTTATCTATAACACTCATTTGAACCCCTGTAAGATCAATTTTTGCAAAAGTCTCTTTTGTAGCGGTTCTCTACTTTTTGAAAGAAGTATACCAGCCACAAATTTCAAAGCTGTAGGTCTAATAGTTAAAAAACGTGAATATTTATTTTTAACAGCACTTTACCCATTGCAAAACTCTCGGGAGTCGATTTTGGCAAAACTCTTTCTTCGCGGACCTCTACTTTATGAAAGGAACATGCCTACCAAATTTCAAGTCTGTATGTCTAATAGTTAAAAAATGGGAATATTTATTCTTAACGCCTCTTAATCCCCTGCAACACCCCTTAGGGTCAATTTTTACTAAATCCATTTTGTAACAGACTTCTACTTCATGAAAGGAACCTGCTTAGCAAATTTCAAGACTGTCGTCTAGTTGTTTAAAAATTAAAATAATTATCTATAACGCCTCTTATTTCCCCGCAACGCCACTTGGGTGTCGATGTTCACAAAACACATTTTGTAGCGGGTCTCTACTTTATGAAAGAAATCTTCTGGCCAAATTTGAAGTTTGTACGTCTAATAGTATAGAAATGGAAATAGTTATCTATAACACCCCTCTTAATCCCCCCGCAACACCCCTTGATGATCGATTTTCCCTAAATCGCAGGAACATGTGTACCAAATTTCTAGACTTTAGGTTCAATAGTTCCGGAGATACTGATGAGTGAGTGAGTCGCTCTTTTCTCCTTTATATATATAGATTCAATTGAATGCACAGGATATTTCATGTGCAGTGCTTATAGAAACTATAAAGAAAATATTTATGATTTGAATAAAAAAGTTTTACATTTTTTTTCGAGAAATAAAATAATATTTTTAAAAAATGAAGTGGATTTTTATTTATGATATTTAAACAGAAAACTTGAAATCATTTAGGAAAGTGAGCACAAACAGACATAAAAAAAACTAAACAAATGTATGATGTTCTGTCAAAAACAAGTACTTAATAAGATGTAAATAATTATCAATGTCAATAGAGGAGCTGAGCAACCATCATCAATAATCACAGGATATACATGCATACCTTTAAAATGTCAAATATCACGGGCACTTATGATTATCTTCGTTATATATAAAGAACCACTTCCAGTCGCTAAAAAAAATTTTCAGACAAAAAAGAATCTGTTTGTGTAAATGTAACGTGTACATTTTATTATGGAGTGCCCTTAAAATTTGAAAAAGTTGTAGACAAGCTCAATTTTTAATTTAAGGTTTCCAACTACTAGCGACAGCTTTAAAAAAAATGGAGAAATTGGGAGTTTTTTTTTTTTTTTTTTTGTGGTTTTTAGATTTGTTTAGTAGATTTTAAGAAAAATATGCTAAAATTAAAAAGAGAAAAAGAAATTATTATTACTAAAATGGGAAAGAATAGGTAAACATTTACAAGAACTAACGTAAACGTGGCCCATTCTGTACCAAAAGTTTATGAACAAATTTTCAATTTCGACGTGCTGCTATGTTATTCATTTTTGAAATGACATTTAGGATAAGAGATATTTTAATTTTTACAAAAACTAGAGCACTTTATCTTAGTTATTATATGAAATTGCTTAAAAAAACAGTGACTATATTAACATAAGGGACTGTAAATTTTGTAATTAACCGGTGATTGATAAATCTGAAGGTTATATATAAAACACTTCTACTGTTATACAGAACATACACAAAAAAAATGCCAGTTAACTATTTTCAAACTTTTTGAGCAATCGCTGTCCCCGTTTGAGCATTTAAAAAAAAAAAACATTTCGAGTAAAACGCGCTTTTTTTTTTAAAGTATGACATCTCGCTTAAAGTAATGGCATCTGCTTTTACTAAAACACTTGTAGTTTTTGTTCTAATGTACGGAAAATAATAAACGGTATTTTCATAAGGCTAATAAGATGATCTTTTAAAATAAAATCATAAAAATTGATCAATTTTTGGCAATATTCCCAATTTTAGGGTAGTCGGTTACCTTAACATAAGGTGATAATTAGTTTGCACAACACATGAGCTTCAGCATCATGTATGTTTCCTGCATAAACTATGGAATGAATCGGACTGAAGCAAGTAGCATAATAAATTGTAATGACTTATGTTCGTTAGAGAAATTAAAATAAGATATTATTAGTGAGACATATTTTCCCCAGGGTTTAAGGTTTCTATTTTTTGATATTCCACAAAAATGTAACCACGTTTGCCTAGTAGTCACTGTCACGAGCTCATTCCTAGCAGGCCATGAATTTGAATCCTAGTGCCACTAAAGACCCTGGATGTAGAAGGGCTGATGCGCGTTACATTTGTTGAAGCTCAAAATTCTCTCGTTGGCATGATGTGGAAGTTCGGAGAGTGGGTGTCAGCTCATATGTGTCGACCTCGTCACTTGACTCTGGTTGAAAATTACGAGGTCCGTTGCTAATAATCCTCGTGTTGGTTTATAGTGCGACGTGGATAAACACTCATTTGCTACGCGAAAATAGCTTTAAAAGTATGAGTGATCAATTTTTCATTATTTAAAGTTTAAATTTCGCAATGTCTCGTAACTTTGGTATCTGCTCAGGTGTTGACTCAAAATATTAAGGTTCATTACCATTAGCCTGTTTTATTACTTACTATGGCCGTGGGTAGCCTAGTGGTTAGAGCATCGGACTCCAAACCGGAAGGCCTGGGTTCGATGCCCGATGCAACCAAATACTCATCGACTACTCACGGAGAACTTGCTCGTTAAATCAGTGGGTCCGATTGGTGTCGCCATCTATCGTGTTGTGTAAACAAAATCGTTCTGTCACCTTCTTGGGGGCTCAAAGCTTAGGCTAACGACTGGCGTAGATCTAGCCCGTTGCCATGATGAATTTCGTGGGTCTCGATCTGACTACGTCAGACAGGTGGCATTAGTAACAACAACGTTACTTACTATATGAATAACTCAAGCAATTGGTCTTTCATTAGCTTCATCACCACGTAATAATCAATAATGTTCCATTTAATTCTGGCAGTCAAAAACTTTAAAATGGAAGTTGTAACCTTAATGGTATTTCTGTAGAAGCCACTGGAACGATGGAACTGTGTCACATTACTAAACATTTTAAGGATTCTGTAATCTTTAAAAAATGGTGTTCAATCTAAATCAATTCAATTGCCACAATATGAGTTCATTGTTTTAGCGATACAACAATCTAGTACAAAAATACGTATCAGATTATTGAACATTCTCTCATGATCATAATTTTTTTTATTTCCTCTGTTACTCTTTATGTTGTCGTGTGCAAGAAACATATAGACTTCTACATGTTTCAGAAGAATATAGATTTCTATTACAAACGATGATCCCAGCATAGAACAGAAGGGGTACCCTGCTTTCCATTCTAGAAGGGAATCCATTTCAGGCAAAAAAGTCCGACTTTTTCCGAGGATACATCCATGCCTTATTCGGGATTCGAACCCGAACCCACTCGATTACAAGCCGAGTATCATAACCGCCATACCAGATGGGGGGGGGGCTATTACTCTTTTTACTAGTTTGAATTGGTTCTATTTGTTAAGAAAAATCAATGAATAATAATCAATTAAATATCACATACATAGTTAATATGATGGTGGAAACTTTTAGAAATATAAAATTAACATTAACTTTCACTACAAAAAAAAAATAATGCTTGTTAACATTTGTATGTTCTAACCACGGATTAAATGAATTTAGCTGCATACTTCAAATATATTCTCAAATTATCTAAATAGTGGTAAAAGTAAAGAATTCCTATTTTTATTTATTATATTTTAGATACCGGAATGATTATATTAGAAAATATACGTAGAATTTTAATAAAAAATTACGATGAGCATAGAAACCAAGGAACAAATTCATTGAGTTAAATTGATTTTGAAGCTCCTTATTTTAACTATAAAAACAAAGGTAGCATACCGAAAGCTCTAAAGGCCCCATTGCATGCCTTAATTGGTGAAAACAGTTTCAAGCATACGAAAAATATCTTTTTATTCATTTTGTGTACTCACAAAATGAAGCACTTTGGGATATTTGTAACAGATATTAATCCCCTTGAAATGAATTTCTTCAATTTTTCAACTCGAATTTAGCGTTTTTCCTTTTTATATTATCTTTTTCTTGAAGTATATCATACAAATAGTTCTGAAATTGCAGTACGTGTTCCCATAAGTTTACGTGAAAAATATTATAAGGGTATGCGAGAATCTCCGTAAAGAAATTGAGCGTGTATAAATATTACACAGATCAGTCCCATAATTTGGACTCGAGTTTTGAGGGTTTATGGTATACTTTCAGTTATAATCAAGAAATAATATTGAATTGTAATTAAGATTCCCAAAGAGGAAAACATTTTGAAGATCTTTGTCCAAGTTTGTTTAGTGTGTAATAGTGAATAGTGTGTTGAATAAAAAAAGTAAAAATGTTCGTGGAAAAAATGTCTAAGAGAGAATGGATTAAAAAAGATTTGATTTACATTTGATGATTTTAAATTTAGTGATAATTGTTTTAATAATTTTGAGTTTAAATAGGAAGTTATGAATAACTTATTCATCAGGAACATATTTTTTCAAAAATTGTTATACGTTAACAACGTTGTCAAATCGTAAAACAATATTTTTAAATATTTATAAAATTATAAATAGTAATTGTATTTTAGGAGGAATCTGAATAAAGAATAAAAATGAAAGCTAATTTTCTAGATGTAAATTGAAATCAATTTACATTTAAACGAGTTAATATGCATTTTCAATATTAATTTAAAGTTCTTATACCAAAATATTCGAATTTTAGAACATGTAAACTTTCTTACAAGTAATTAAAAAATTTCTAGTTCACAATTTCATAGAAGAACTAGCTTTTACCCGCGGCTCCGCTCGCGTTGATGTCTTTAAATAACTGTCAATGTCGTAATCGTTATCATTAGAAAGTAAATAATATAATATGGTAATTTTTTTTGCTTGACTGGAACCAATAAAATTTAAAAATTCTAAAATTGAGCTTAGTTTAAAAAAACTGAAAACGCAATTATTTTAATAATAATTAACAACAAAAATTCAATAACTTAAACTATTAATATCTTTAAAAATAGAAAGTACCTACGTTTAATATATAATTCCTCTTTAAAAGTGCTCAAAACAGAATGTTATTCTAAGATGCTACTGTATACCATATTATATGTTCTTCCGTCAGTTGCAAATATGTGAAGATTTGGGCATTGGGCACACCAATCAGACTACATATAGTTGGCCATGAGAAAAACATTGCTTTTCCAAATGTACCCCTGCTACCTGAAATGTTAGCTTTGTTAAAAGCAACAGTAAAATTGGAAATTGAACTTGTTTGAATTGAAATGGTAGGTCAGAGGGGATACTTGGAATTCGAGGTATGATAACACTATCCCTTTTCATGAGAAATGTTCAAATATTGGCACCAAGTATATTCTGCATCAGTTTTGTGATCCAAAGCCTCGTTCCTTTACATAGTCGAGGGGCATCGAAATTTTGCATAACTGGTACATTTAGTTTTAATTGAAGTTTATGTGAGGGTACACCCGAATGTTCAAGTGAATTTAAGAACTCCGTGGGATATCAAGTACTTTTTTTCTTTATCCATGATTGTATTAATTGATAAATATTTCTTCATCCCCCTTCTCCCCCGCACGTCGTTTAAATTTTAAATTTTGATTTTATGGACAATGTCATTGTTAGGCGTCAATATGGATCTTGCGCGCAGCCACTGATCCCAATTTAAATTTTGTTGCAAGCCCGGGTAAATTAGAGCAATAAGATTTACATCATTTTATACGTTACAAAATTCTCTGGAAGTAAAATATAACCTCCAGCATTTGCGTCCAAACATCCATAACCGATTTTCAATTGCGTCTCTGCATAATGTTCCGAATCTACGTCATTATGAAGATACACTCTCATATCCGTTTTCCGACTGCATTTTTCAACTTTTGCCCATAAGCTTGAATTCATTAGCCAATAAATAATAAAGTACCATTCCTTCTATAATATCTGTACTGTCTCGTAAATCCTGAAGAGTCCGATTAAACGCTTCTATAGCGTTCTTGTGAGACATCGTACTTACTATAAGCTTACATTGTGGAAGCATCCTGCCTTGAGAGCTATTTTTTCTGAAATTTCAGATGAGTGAATCTTCAAATGCAAGATTAAGCGATAGTTTTAAAACGGAATGTGCAGTACGACCGTTGGTCAGTAAAGTCGCGGCTATACCAGAAGAAGCCATAGCAACTGCTATCTTCTGGGTTTTCCTGATGGTCATTAATAATAAGTTTAACAAAACCGTTTTTCCGGTTCCTCCAGGAGCGTCGAGAAAAAAGAGTGCACCACTGCCGGATTCTATTTTGCGTAACACTTGTTGGAAAACGTGACTTTGTTCTGGAGTTAATTGAGGGATAAATTCTGTTACTTGATGTTGCAATACTATAAAATCGTAGTTTAATCCTCAAGCAATTTCATTATCGAAGCTATTTCCGTCGACACGTCTAGGACTAATCATTCCAAAATCATGTAGCTTCTTCCCAACCATTCTGAAAACCTTTATTGCGTTTCATTGTAGATGTGTTCATTGAAAGGCATATTTGGTTGTTTTTCGTCGCAAAATATCTTTCGTCATGTAGTCTTTGTACTTATTCCAAAAATTCAAAGTAATAAATACTTTCAAAACTAATCAAACTAATCAAAACTACTAAAGTTATCAAAACTTGTTATGTGAAACTGTCAATTAATATTACCATAGAATTTTCAATATAACGCGCCCGCAATTCGCTAAAACTTTATTTCGTTTCCCTCTTTAAAGTGGGAGAAAATATCTGGGATTGTCGAAATATATATATATATATATATATATAGAACTTCTTAGACAACTTGGCGATATTTCTTAAAGTTTGAGTTTGACATTTAACAAACGTAACTTAATAAACGTTAGACGTTTACTAAAAAATCATTTAAAAAATTGCCTTTTGTAAAGATGCTAAATTACACTATGTTTCAGTTATTTGTTACAAATGTGAGAAAAATTTTATTAAAATTTCTATTTTTGACCAAATGCATAAATTTGCGCCAACTTGGCGGAGAGTAAGCAAAATGAACGTTTTACCCGAATAGTTCCCATTTCCGTAGGAATATGGAGATAAAATATATCTTATGTTACTCCCTGATGATGTAGCTTTCCATTGGTGAAAGAATTTTTAAAATCGGACCAGAAGTTCCCGAAATTAGCCGGAACAAACAGACAGACAGACAGATCGACAGACATACACACAGACAGACAGACAAAACTTTTTAAAATTGATTTTTTTTATATAAGTACCGTATCAACCTTTAAATGCATTTAGTAAAAAGCTGCTAATTTGAAATTATAAACAGACACTTCAATTTTATTTATTTGTATAGAAAAAAAAAAGTGTTCTGTTTGTGAGAAAGTGGAGAGTGGGTCTGTGCTATCAATTCCTTACTATAATATAAACATTTTTCTGAAAATGAAAATAAAAAAATAGGCTGGTGATGTGAACAAAAATAATTTATGTTCTAACTGCTAAATATTTTTTATTTTTATAAAGCAATACGTGAAAAAGGCGAGAATACGATTGACACTTAATATTACCATGTTTTTATTAACTCGCTTTCTTTAATGTCTGTCCGGGTGGAATTTTGTAATTGATTTTAAACTGTGTGACTTTCCGATGAGCTAGAGACTTGAAATTTGGACTATATCTCAGAAGTGGATAACAATGCATGAAAATGTGAAAGAAGGGGGGGGGACGAAAAGGAGGAATTTTATACTTTTTAGACCGCTATAAAAACATGTGGCACATTAAATTTTTTTTTAATTCGAACTTTTTTTCTTCTTACCACACGTTTTATTTGTTTGACCTGTTCTTTTGAGGCGGAATCTTATATAACGATAAGGGACTCACCCGAGGCCCCGTAAACAGAGAGAATAAATACACTTCAGACCCTTAATTAAAATCCATTGAAGAGCAAGTCTTATTCCAGCAGCCACGTAATTCTGGCTCCAACTATCAAACTCAAGGATAAATTCAACAATGAAAAAATGACAGTTTAAAAAACTAAAAAACACGCTTTTATTGTAGATCGAACTAAAAAATGAAAAATAAATTATAATTTAAAAAAACTAATGAACACGCTTTTATACTGAATTGAACTAAAAAGTAAAAAAATAATTCTTAATATAAGAATAAAATGATGAACGAGAAAATTAATGTCATTCGGGTAAAAGCGTGGGGTGAAATTTCAGAATTGAAAGAAGTTAGAAACTATAACATTTGTTATATTTATAGAACACCCCACGCTTTTACCCCAATGACATTAATTTTCTCGTTCATCATTTTATTCTTATATTAAGAATTATTTTTTTACTTTTTAGTTCGATTCAGTATAAAAGCGTGTTCTTTAGTGTTTTTTAATTATAATTTATTTCATGAAAGTATTGCATTTGGTGTATCCTTGAATTTAGCTATTGGTCAAGGTCACGATCTCGTCGCTGGCGTACCATGAGTTCGAGCCCACATCCGCAGTGTAGAGGGAGCTCATATGTCCTCCCGTTGTGGTGTGAAAGTTAGGTGAGAAGGGTGCCAGCTCAGGGGTAGTCGCATCACTTGACCATGATTCAAAATTACGAGGTCCCTATCCTCGTGCAGCTTCATAATGCAATGTTAGAAAAAAAGCTCTCTCGCTAATTTTGTTACCCCTTAGGAATAAGATTCATAATTCACTAAAATCTTGAGTTTCCCCCTCTAACGAAATTAAAATCTGGTTTAATGTATCGAACGCTGGAGTCATGTTTTTTGACCTGATTAAACGAATTCCATATGCAATTAAGTACATTTTCAACTATTTTAATAAATTATTGCGTGAAAAATTGTATAGAACTGAACAAAAAGTATTGAAGATAAATTATTGAAAGTTAAATCGTCGTTTCTTGAGATTTGGCCAAGTAAGTAAAAATTATGAGAGTTAAATTTAATTCAAAGCAATCAGCATGAAACTTCGGACTTGAATTGTGGTGATGGGATATTTAGCCTTTGTTGCTCCATATCCCACAAAACCAAAACTGGTATAACTGCTGTAGTTGAGAATCGGTCTTTTTCACATGCATTTTTTTATGAAAATGAGACTTCAATTATTTTTTGCCTCAATTAATCTTAATTTACGTCGCCTTCTGAAGCAGCACGAGGATTTATGACGACGGACTTAAGGATTTGTTATCCATGTCTGAAGAATAGATTTAAATATAGTTTTTATATATATGGTATAGAAATAAATATATTTCTTAAATTAATTAAAAAATGTTAATAATATTAACGTTATTAATATAATTATGTTATTAATATAATTTAATTCAAATAATTGTACATGATTTATGGAAAGACACTGAAAAAGATGATCATGACATCAAGAAGAAAAGTCTGAAATTAAGTACATTATTCTGCTTTCGAACTACAATGTATAAATCTCAAAAGATGGTTTAAACTGGACTAAGGAGACTTTGTATTTATCGCAACAATATAACGAAATATGCTATTAAAACGTACGATAATTTTCAAACTACAGTGATGCAAGAATCTTTTAGGGATAAAAATAGAACAGGCCACGATTCTGGTAAATTTAAACAAAAGTTAAACATTTTCGTTTTTGAAAACATTTTTGTACTTACAGAGATCTGAAGTATAATATATATATATATATATATATATATATATATATATATATATATATATATATATATATATATATCATTTTCTTCTTGTGAACAGGTATGCATACATTAAAAAAACAAAAATGTTGCATTTTCCAGTTTATTGGGAGAGGTATATGTTTGCTATTTCTAATGATAATGGAAGCAGGGGTGAAGACACAAAATGAAGATATTTCATTTAAGGAAATGACGATTTGTAAAATCTGATTATTTGTTTGGCTTGGGTGCTCTTGGCAAAATTAAATCCCGAGTGCAATTTCTCATCTTCAGAGCTCAAGGAACACCCATTTTCCTCCCAAGAGGAAAATGGGTGTCAAAATTACATTGTGGCAATTGGTATCCATCTATATGGTGTCTCACTAAAAGTGATACCAGCTCCCGGGAAATGTTCTGGTCTGCAATGGTAATAGCTAATTCGCAGCCCCATTTGAAAGGGAAAAAAATCTGACTTTAATTTAAATTGCAAATTAAAATTTATAACAGAAGAATGTCAATATATTTATGCAATATAAATACAAGAATTACATTTTGCGAGAAAGAAGGCATTGACTGTTGTGAATTATGGACCAGGTGGTCTGAGTGGGTGGAGCGTTGTTGACACCACCCTCAGACCCCACGTGGTCTATCTCGATAGAAATCATATGTAACGGATTCTGTCTCAGTTGAATCTTGAACGTGGCTTCGGCATAACTAGATGTGCTGTTGTTTACTCGTAATTCTTGACTTCGGCGTACCAGGTGCCGTTGTTTACTAGGATTTTTATCTCGAATATTAGAATTCTCTTCAGTTTCAGTCTAATTAATATAATGATTTAATTTGTTAAAGATTGTTAAGTTTATTGTTGAAAGTTATTGTTACCAATAAATCCAGGAAAAAGGCAATTCTAGGACTCCAGAATTTTGTAATTATTTTATAATACCACACACATGCACCAGTATTTATTATTGGCAGTTAAGAAATAGGCAGTGCTAATAATTTCAAAATGACTTTTATTAATGAAAAATGCTATATATATACATTTCCAAACACTTTTGTTCTTTGAAAAATAAAGTATCTTTTTCTTTATTTGGAGAATTAATGAATTCATAAGAAATTTATATGAAAGTATTTCGCTGAATACATAAACAAGTTTAATTTACTTCGACATGAGAAAGTTCTGACCTCCAGTGATTTAATTTATATGATTTACATGAAGATTAGAACTTTGCCTGAAAATCTGACAAACAATACGTTATTTCCTCTTATAAATGTGAAAAATAAAATGAAATGAGATGATGTGACTTTGTTAATTTATCGAATTCTTGAATGACAGTAACTTGTTCTCAGAATATATTCCGCCTTTCAGTCACATTTTTTTAAAAAAATTCTTTTCTAGTTTCATTTTGTATGAAGTTTTTCCTCTCGGGTCACCTTCCCTATAGTCTTCAAAGTCCTTTTAGACGTAACATATCATTTGGATTCTAAAATTACGTTCTCTATCTCTGTAAAAAAGAGTATTTTATAAGTAGCAAATATATATAGTTGCCGTGCTGATTTGTCCAGCAAATCTTCGTGTTCATTGAATATGATTTGTTACTTTTTCAAGTTTCAGTGACCACTTCTTGTAACCAGTCCAAGTAATCAGTTACCCTTGTATAGACACCAGGGTATTCTGCCCGGGCACACTGGAACCCGAAAGAGACAACGCCTACCAAAATCCATGCGGAATTTTCTAGGAGCATTAGCGGACCGCCAGAATCACGCTGAAATAAGAAAACAAATATAGTTCTATTTTATTCTAGAAGGAAGGCAAACTGAGTTCGGAACTTTTTAGAATTAGAAATAATAATAATTAATTTTTGACGTAAAAATGCATTTATTTTGTATTAAATGGCTGAAGAAAACTTATATTAAAAAAAAAAATACATCGTTTTTTTCTTCTTCCTGCAGATGAAATAAATAAGCTTTTACAGAACATGGAGACTTCAAAAACAATATACGATGATTTTATCAATACAGTCGGACCTCTATTTTACGAAGTCGCTAAATCCCGAAAAAAATTCATTATGTGGAAAATTCGTTAAATATACATAGATTCATCTTTTAATGTAATTTAGAAACTACATAAAACAAATTTTAAATTCATATAAGCCAGTGCTTCTCAAACTCTGAATGTTAGCGACCCAATATTCAGTCATGATTTTCATCACCCCCCCCCCTCCATACAATAACAATGCATCGAATTCAATAATACTATACTTAAACGCTAAAGCATATAAACGTCTCGCGAACCACAACGATAATAGCCCTGGACGTATATATACGTCTTTCCGAAGTATCTTCTCTGTGCAATGCTGTCCATAACATTATTCTGAAGGCTTTGGAATGCAATAAAAGGACATTGGCAGTGTTCGTGTGAAGTATTTACTTATTTCAAAGGCTTTGCTTATTCATTCATTTTCTCTCCCCCCCCCCCCATACATCGCATACGCGCGTCTACTTGAAAAATGGTGCCGCGTAATTTTTAATCGGCATTTAAGGGATTAACAATAAACTGCATAAATTATCAAGACAAGTGTTAATTTTTGGGTATCATTTTTTATATGAAAAGCCCATAGGGTCACTGGTATTTTTTAAACTTGTGCTTAACTTAAGATTTTTAAATTAATTATGAAATTCATTGTGCAGTACTGATACATTTATCAGTGTAAATGTGTATTTTATTTTTTATTATGTCAGAATGTACTTTGTTTGCTTACTTTTGATTAATTAATAATTTTTTAAACGTTTTTTTGTTTTCGACTTTTCAATGTGCTTGCGTCCCCCTCGTAGAGTTATCACGCCCCTCTGGAGGGACGCGCCCCACAGTTTGAGAAACGCTGATATAAGCACTATACATTATCAAAAAAAGTAATTATTTACACTTTTTTTGTAAATTAATATATATTTATTTTATAAATTTTGCCCATCCAAAAGAAATTTGAAAGGAAAACAAGAAGAAGAAAAAAGATTGTATTTTCAATTTAAAAAAATAATTTTATATTAAAATTAATGGAATTTAGTGACATTTTCTAATTTTAAGTCAGCAGTTAATTTTCAACATACATTATTTTACAATCAGTAATTTTAAGCACATGCGTTCTTTAATTTAATTACTGATAAAATCTGTTAATTTTATTTGAGTTTTTTTATATGAAAAATTATGGCAATTTTATTGTACCTGGTAAAACCCGTTCAAGCCATTGATCACCATAAAATGTGTTTAAAAGGGAGAATAATTTGAAATGTCCAGAAATGTTTATAAAATAGGGAGAAAAAAAGTCGAATCATAGAGAAAAAGTTCGTTAAATAGAAAATGCTATTTGGAGGTTATTTTACGAAGAAAATAATAAAATGTTCTTGGTTTCAGGAAAATTCGCAAAATAGAGGCTCGTAAAATAGAGGTTCGACTGTATTTATGTAAATACGCATATCTGAGAATTTTCTACGACACTTTTTTTAGGAAGAGTTTTTGAAGCATTTTAACAAATACATGTTTGAAGTGTGGCTTTTATAAATACATATAACTCTAAAATAACTTTTCTCTCTCTGTTTTCTAGACAAAAGACATGAACAGACATAAAATTAGCAGATTAGGATGCTTAAGCAGGACTATCTTGAAAAGTCTTTGAAAACGCATTTAGCTTGAGACTATTTTAACCGTTCACGGTGAGTTAGTGGATAGCACTGAAGGAAATAATCTGCATTATATATTGAACAAGCAGTAAAACCTCACTATTAGCCTGGGGAGCGATACGAAATCTATGTATTCGCGACATTTTTGTGTGCGTCATATAAATTAATTCTTAACTTACATATGTTTTTAATACGAAATATTATAAACATATGTATTTTTAATAACTCCAAAGTAGTTCTTCATTTAAAAAATTTACAGTTTTAGATTTATTATACTTAACTATTTTAGATTACAATGAGCAACAGAAAGTAATTCACAAGCACTCTAGTTCTCAAGGATAAGAAATTAGGGTTCGAAAGAACGAAATGCTCCTCACTGGTACCAATATCAATTAAAAAGAAAACTAAGAAGTTTGTGTGTGGAAATGAATAAACTTCTTTTATCATACTACGTACTTCATATTTTGTATTTGAATGTCATTTAATGTCATTTGTAATCAGTGATGTACGACAATTATATTTTAAAAAACACATCGCCGAAAGCCCCGAGGCTTAATTTTTATGGTTAAAAATTAAAATCTATTGATCTATGAGAGGTTCTCTGCCTATGGATATTCCCCTGTTTATAATTATTTACTTTTAGGATTGCAATAGATGCTTATTGTTTTTCATGACTGTAGTGTATGTTTAAATTGTATTTCTTGGACTTACAAACCGCTGGTCGTTTCAGGAACACAATATTCTCGCAGAATTACTACTTTCTTTTAAGTCTCTTCTCTTATTATCATTTATAGTTTATTGTGTAATTCTAGTATGAAATTAATGAATAAAAACTAAGTATCGTAGAAGTACATTAAGCCCACGATGTGATTTCTGCATACCTGACACGCGTCTTTTCCACCTTCGGGAACACCGGCGCAAATAAACTGACGAGTAATTCCTCGTGGAAGCGAAGATCCTCTCACTTCTTCGTAAGATTTATCACAGGAGGAGACATTAATAACTTTGACATTCACTTCTCTCAAAATAGAAGCTCGTTTTCCTCCTAGAAAGAAAATATTTTTGATAAAACTTTTTAAACAAAACTGATTCTTTTTCCCTTAAGAAAACGATAAATTTGTTAATCCTGATACAAATTTGTGAGTGGGTGAGAAACAAGCAACGATTCAAATTATTTGAATAATAGCAGATTTATTAATGGACAAGAACGAACAGATAACTACACGAATCGACTTATACACACAAAGAAATATTATAACTGATAATTTACTGTAATGGAAAACGCACTCGTTAGAAATAAACTTTACGCGAAGTTCCAGAAACAGTTCTGTAGAACAGTACCGCTAGCAGGAACTCAGACAGATCAAGTCTGTCTCTCTCTCTCTCATCACAGTCAATGCACAAGCAGATTCTGACATGGACTACACTCTCTTCTGAACTAAACTGACAATTGTTTCAAAGTATATAAAGGACCTTTGAAACAATTATCAGTTTAGTTCCCTCATGGAAATTTATAGAAAGGTCAATCCTAGAGTCTTCTCGATGATTCCTTGGTGATATCTTATTTTTCACCAAATTTGACTCAAGGGTGATAAAATCTGCAATCTGGTAACCCTTGTCAAATCTTGTCACCTAGTAATCTTGTTTTTCAAGTCCACACTGGGAAGCGAATTGTAGAACTCAATTTTCCTACAAGGAGAGAGTTGCTGCAGGGTTAGTAACATACGTGGCATGTTTCAATACTTTTAGCATTCCGTTAATTTTTGTAAAGCTTTTGTATTTCATAGGATGAATTGATGATAAATCTATTTGTTTCCGATGTACCTACATTGATAGATTTATTTTTCGGTATGACATCTTGATTTAATGGAACAGAAAACATTCTCCTGGATGCTTTCAGTAAAAAAATCGTAATTACTCAAATTGCGATGCTACCATTGGCAGAAATAATTTTGATTACTGATTTCCAAATACTTCAGCTTTGAATGAATTTACTCTTCTACTGCAAATGGGTAAATTAGACAGATACTTAAAAAAATGATAATTAAAATGTCATAACTGCATCTGCATTCTCCTAGATCACTTAGATTATACTTAATTATTTACTATAATCCAGGTGTCCCCAAAATGACCAACGATTTCAGAAATCAATTAAAAAAGAACGGAAAACGATAGAAAAGTACGATTTGCGGCATTCTGCTTTGGTGACCCCAGGGAATTAATTCTCACATAGTTTCAAAATAAGCTAAAAAGTTCGTCAACAAATGGCGCTTCTGATTGGGGAAAAACTGTAAAAAGCTGTTTAATGTCCGAATTGTCAGGTAAGTTAGCATTCTGGCATGTTTTTCAAAAATAGTTAGGACGCGTAAAAGTTTTATATATATATATATATTCCAAACCACACAGAGACACAGAGAGAGAGAGAAACGACATCTGTTTACGAACTGTGTAACTAATTTTGAAACTTGGTGAGAATTAACCCCTTGGTTACCTAAGTAGAATCCTGAAAACCGTACGTTTCTATCGCTTTCCGTTCATTTTTAATTGATTTTTCAAACCGCCGGTTATTTTTGGGATAGTGTAAGCGGTTAAAAATTAATTATATGTTCCTGATCCATTGAAAGTTGCATCTTACCGAAATCTTGGTCTCCCCATCCAGTGACCGTGACCTCCCTGCCCAGCAGTTTCTTCCGCCGCATCTCCGGGGCAGTTGGCAAACAAATCGGCTGAATATTGTTCTCGAAATTGATGGAATCTTTGAGTCGGATGACAGCGATGTCGTTGTAGTGCTGCCTCGGTATGTATTGAGGGTGGATGATGATTTCATCGATGAGATGTTGGGTGCCCTCGAGCACTTTGATGCTGCCCACTCGGACACTGTAACGGGTGGGAAGGACTCGACTACAAAGAAAGAAAAAAACATTCAGTAAAATTTTGTAGTAATCAAATGCAAATCTGACTAAGAAATATTTAAAAGCAAGACATTGATGACATTTTAAAAATTTGTGTATCTGGGCTCTGGTTAACATTACTAACAATATCATATCTGAAATACAGAGGAGAATTAGCGCTGCCAATATATGCTTTTAGGGTTTGAAGAGGTATTTAATTAATAGGAAAACTAAACAATAAGTTTACAAATGTCTAATTATACCTATACTCACATACTCATCAGGAAATTGGACAAAGACACATAATGATGAAAATACTCTTGGTGTCTTTGAGTGTCCGAACCTAAGAGCTCTTTTCGGAAGAATTCAAACTAATGGCATTTGGCACAGATGCTCAAATTTAGAACTCTGCCGGGCCTTCAGGGAACCAGAAGTTGTCAAATATATAAAAATCCAAGGAACTAAAGGGACGTTATTAGAATGAAAATAGTACATTAAACACAGAAAATCTTTTTGGCCAAGCCTACTGGGAGAAGGAGTCAGGTGGTTTGACTTCCTACAAAAGGAATTCGTTATCCTAAGAGTAATTATTGGGATATCATGGCCAAAAAAAAGAGATGTCTGGAGGAAAATCCTTGAGAAGGTCAAGGTCCACACTGGGTTGTTTCGCCATTGAAAAAGATTTTTAAATATTTTCAGGAGAATATTCACAATTTGCATTGTTACATCTTTTTGCAATTACATATGTATGAAAGAAAATTTAATATGTTAATATTTTTAAAGATAGTACGGGCAAACAGATAGAAAATGCTACACCAAAATGGCTGCTCAAAATTTTCAATATTTCCTTCCTTCCGACTTTCAATATTTCCTATTTCTTATCTTGCTTTTGGCAGGATATGAACATTAGGCGAGTGGAGTCCCCTCGGGCGTCAATTTTCGCAACCCCTCTTTTGTAGCGGATCTCTACTCCATGAAAGGAACGCGCCTACAATATTTCATTCTGCAGGTCTAAGAGTTCAGAAACGGAAATATTTATCTTTAACACCTCTTAAGTCCTGCAACGCCCTCTGAGGCTCGATTTTCGCTAAATCCCTTCTTAACGGATCTCTATTTCATGAAATGAACATTCCTACCAAATTTCAAGTGTGTAGATTTAATATTTCAAAAACAGGAATAATTATCTATAACACCCCTTAAGCCCTCGCAATACCCCTTAGGGATCAGTTTTCGCTATTCCCTTTTTTGTAGCGCGGATCTCTACTCCATGAAAGGAACGCGCTAGGTAAATTTCAGGTCGGTAGGTCTAATAGTTCAAAAACGGAAACATTCATCTATAATACCCCTTAAGCCCTCGCAAAGCCCCGGCTTCGGTGGCTTAGAGGTAGCTTGCCCACTTCGTAAAAATAAGGTTGCGGGTTTGATTTCGGCTGGAGTCGATAGATTTTCTAGATGCGAAAATCACAGGCACGCATGTCAAATGATTATGTGGCTTGTAAAAGATCCCTTGAGTATCAATTTGGCTCTGGTACTCTCGGAAAAATGAAATCATGACAATATTTAGCATCCGACGAGAGTTTGAATAGAATAAAATTCAAACATCACAATTTGGTAGCAGAAGCTACTATTAGATGGTGCCTCCAATGAAAAGGCTTTCACTCTTGCGGACTTGCCAAGAGTAAAGGCTTAGTTGCTTATATGCAGCTCATAAAAAGAAAAAAAGATTCAGGTAAAAACGGGAACCTTCTTCATGAATGAAGGATAGAGAGTTACCAAACCATATATATATATATATATATATAACTCCCTTGATCGTACAAGGATTCGTTTCTGAGTTTTAGCGGCTTGCACGTTGTACACTTTCTTTTATAACATATATTGATTATTTTCAATTTTATTATATTTATTTCAGAAACTATAAAAATAAAATAAAATAATAAATGAAAAGTTTCAATTTCATTTTATGTTTATTTTGCTTCATGTGCATCTTGTTTTGTTTTAAATAAAGTTTGATATACATAAATAAAATAACAGAAATAATTAAAGTTATTACTTTAGTTTTGATTTTGATATTTCTTTTTTATAAAGTAATTTATTAGCAAACTGTTATAATTCCTTATTAATGAAAGTTAATTTTTAACTTAACAAACTAATACTTGCACCTTAAATTTTTAATTAATATTTTGAGTTAAAATGTATTTTAGCACTAGTTGTATGATATTTGAGACCTTTTGCTTTAGGGAAGTGACATTGAACAATTTATTTTAAAAAGAAAAAAGTTGTTTCAAATTTATTTTCAAGCGTCTCCACACTTCTTATTCAATATCGAGAATACACAATCTATTCTAGTATTATATATAATTATTTTAAAATATTACCACCTTCTGAATAAAAAATATCTTTTGATAGTGAGCACCAATATATATATAAATCGAATTGTTACTAACATATATTAAATAACAAAAAACAAGGAATAAAATATAAAATAAAAAATATATAATGGTAAATATTCAAATATATATTTAAAAATTTGGATGATAATCATTGATGGGTCATAACAGAACCGCTACACGCAAAGCAAACACTACTTCAGAGTAAAATATTCTAAAGGGAAATTCAAAAATATCCAAACTTACGCGTTTCCTCTACTTCCAAAGCAATGCGCTGCAGTAACCAAATGCTTGTCGTTAATAATTGCTGCCCCGCATAAAAAGTTTTCGATGCCGAAATTCCTTGTATAGATACCTGCCTGAGAAATATAAGACAAATGTATGCTAAAATATAATATCAACCAAGGTTAATAATAAGAATATAAGCAGAATAAAGTTGCTATTAAATGATATTATGAAAAGAATAGAAACAGAAATTTCTTTTTCAAAAGTAGCTACATTTACATACACTTATTTTATCAATATATATATATATATATATACTAGCTGACCCGGCCCGGCGTTGCACGGGCTTTTACCGACGGTATAACTTAATCCCCATGTTAATTTCCTCCTTTCTTTCTGACGCCAGCACTTTTGTGTGGGTGTGACGCGTACGATGTGAGTGCAAGGCCCATGAGTGCGTATCAATGGCTTTCTCGTTTAACATTTTCTCTTCTCTTCAAAAAATCACCACTTCCAATATAAATTTTCGAAATTACTTTGACTTCTTTGTTTCTTTCCTCTCCGCTTAGCCCAGCGTTGCACGGGCTTTTACCGAGTGAATAACTTATAATCCCCATGGGAATTTCCTGTTTCCCTCAGGACGATAGCACTTATGTGTGTGTATGCGCGATGTGACTGATTTCTTTAACTATGCCATTAAAACTCCCTTTTTCGAAATTTGTTCTTGCGTTGGTGTGGTGTGGTAATTAGAAGAGATGGGTGAAAGCTCAGGTGTCGTCCTCGTCACTTGACCATGGTTCAAAATTTCGAGGTCCGTCGCCAAAAACCCTCGAATAGGCAAACAGTGCGAATTTATAAATCACTCACTCACTTTTTAATTCTTTCGTTGCAATTTTTTAGTTCCGGAAACGAAAATGTAGCTTTTTTAAAAATAGTTGTATGTTGAAAAAGGACAGAAAAGTAGAAATTTTTCAGATTACAAAATTTTGCTACTATTTTAAATCTTGAAGTAAAATTATGAGGATTTTTTGAAATGTTCGACACACTGGAAAAAAATTTCATGCAATTATCTTTATAAAAGAAGAAATTATTATTTATTAAGTATTTTGAGTGTTTTATTAAAGTTTGTTCAAAAAAGTTTTTGGCTTTTTATTTTTTGAATCACTGATACTAAAATTTTTAAAAATAATTTTTATTTAAGCGCAACGATATTGATTCATTTCACAGTATAAAATTCAAAAAGAAAATAATACTATGTGATAAAAATATATTTAAGAGTATTTCCTTATATATTTTTTTATGATATTTTTTCTCTTATATTCTACTGTTCTTCAATAAATCGATCTTTAAGAATAAAAAAAAAAACACTATTGGTTGTGATGCGTTATATGAATGAGTGTCCCGTGTTATGAGGGAATTTCCCTTTTTACTCGCAGCGAAAGATTCAAAACTACCTCAACCTTTCCCGTCTTCCAAACAGAAAGCAAACGCAAAGTGAATTTTTTTTTAAAGTTTTCATTTTTTTAGAGGGTTTAACTTTCACTTATAAGTTTTGAAATTTCACACATTAATTACAAAAAACAAAGTACTTTAAAATAAAAAATGTACAAAAAAGACTTTAAATTATTTCTCGCAAAAACGGTATTTTACGAAAATCACAAATTTTTTTAAAATACGTAATTTTTAAGCATTTTTTTCAATCTTCGCACAGAACTTGGATAACATTATTCTACAAACGTAAAAAAAGTTTTGTATGATAATTTTAATAAATGACGAAGTTATTTAATGTTGAGTTAAAATTTTGAGTATTTTTTAAAAAAATCGTAGAAAAAAAGTTTTTGGCATTTTATTTTTTAAATAACTGATTCAAAAAGAAAAAGGCATGACATTATTAAGTAAAAAATATCGTTTTAATAACACGAAAATAAATTCATACACAACGATTTAGAAATTTTTTTTCATAAAAACGCATCAGTTTTAACTCATTTTTAAAAAAAATCTTAAAAAAATAGAAAATACCAATATTTTGCAAAAAAAAAATTACACCGTATCGTGGCGAAAGAAATGATCTTTCCGATTCCGTAATTATTTTTTGTCTGATTTAAAAAACAAAAATCGGATGGCTGTTTAAATAACGTCGAGAGTACCGAAAACTTTCACTCTCTGTTGCAATATCTGCTTCCACAGACACATGAGCATCCCTTACGGGAATCTGGCAACGTTTTTTCCGGATTCTTTACATTTCCGGCAATAAAAAAATTATGGCGTGATTAATTGAAATAAAAACCATCCTATGTTTTAAGTTGGACGAAATGACACACACTATGCAAAATTATATTATGATCGGTTGAGTAGTTTCGGAGTCCATTGCGGACAAACACTGTGACACGTATATTTTATATATAAAGATATATATAATAAAAATGTAGAAATATATGTTCTTTTTTCTTCCAATAATTAAAAAAAATGTTTCCGGAAATGATAAGATTAAGGTTTTCCACAGAGTTCTCACTAATGGTTTTAAAAAATATATTTTTTACTGTTTTTTCCATTAATAAATAAATAAATAAATAATAACACACACACTTTCTTTACAAGTTTTTCAAATATTGTTATTTTACATCTTCAAAAAGATAAGTCACACAAATGTTATCTTTTAGATTTCTTTACTCTTTTTTTAACTCACTTTGAAGCCTTCATTTCTTGCATATGATATTCGACCAGAATTAAATTATTATTTTTTTAAATTGTTCTTATTGTAAAGCCTTATTAGAAATTTCGCTATTTTTCTCTTGTTATTCTTTTTAAAATTAATTAACATATCTCACGAACATTTTTTGTAAAAATTCTTACGGACAATGTTAATTAAGAAAAAAAAATTTTTTGTACATGTGTTTTTAAAAAAATTTAAAATAGTATTTTTAATCATGTTACAATTTTACGACAAAACCTAAATAAGCATTACGATTTATAAGAAAATAAGCAAAAAACTTCATTACTTCCTCAAATTTGTTGCGTTACGAAACACAGTTTTCACAATGATTGCCATCTTATATCTATCAATGAGCTAAATTCATATGACGTCATAGTCACGCGATAAATTCAATCACGTGTTTCCAGTCAGTTTTTTCATCTCATTGTTACCACCTTTCAAATTTTACACAGAAACTTTCTTTTAAAAAGAACATGCTTGTTAGCAATAATAACGAAATAAAATGCACTTGGTTTTAAAAACCCGTATAACACAGGAATTTATTTTTATTTTGAAAATCTGGAAGAATCCTAATACAATTGGACATGTTTACCAACTATCAAATTTGAAATTGCATTGGATTTTACAAGTACAAGTGAGTGAGTGAGTGAAAATTAACGTCGCACTATTCAGCTACTCGAAGGTTTTTGGCGACGAACATCGTAATTTTGAATCATGGTCAAGTGACGAGGACAACACCTGAGCTGGCATTCCCTCTCTTCTAACTTCCCCACCACGCCAACGGGAGGACGTTTCAGCCTCGATAGATTTAACTTGCATACCCCCCTACACGGTGGATCTTCAGTGGTACTAGTATCGAACTCATGTCACGTCAGCCACGATTTCGTTACCTTGACTGCTAGGCTATGACGTCCACTTTACAAGTGCAAGAAGACGTAAAAGTCAGCTTTGAATTTAATGAAAAACACGTGACTACATTTATTATGTAAGCCGTCCTAAATATGGCCCATTAACTATGTTCACATTAAAAAAAACCTACGTCATTTGACCTTTGTAAATGTGTCTGCTTCAAGTGATGTAAAAACAAGATATCAATCATTGGCATGGCCAAGTAATTTTAGCGCGTTTTTCCCATGTTGTATTTTACAATAATGCAACTAATGAACTGTTTACTAACAGAAAGTGGTACTGTACTAAAAAAAAATTTAAAAAAAATTTTTTTTTGTAA
Organism: Trichonephila clavata; assembly: GCA_019973975.1. NCBI lineage: Eukaryota > Metazoa > Arthropoda > Arachnida > Araneae > Nephilidae > Trichonephila > Trichonephila clavata. The sequence continues at coordinate 260,283 of BMAO01012243.1, forward strand.
AAATTTTTTTTTAAAATTATTAAATTTAAATATGATTCGGCTCATCTAGGGCACAAATGCGACCAAATGCTGAAAACCCGAGGTCAATCGGTTAATTATTGGCAGAGAAAAAAGTACGACAAAATATGGAACGAAGACGAGGACGGAGACGAAATTTGCGTCCTAATAGCGCTTTTTTTATGTGAAAAACGCGCTAAAAATCACTAACTCATTAGCTTCAGATTAAGATAATAATAGATCATTATTGTGAAACTAATGAAGATTACAAGGCATTCCAATTACTCTGTAATTCTAATATTTATATATATTTTAAAAAATATGCAATCGACAAATACCATCCAAGGCCAGGCACCAACTTGAGATTCTTCTCCTCCAGCGATGGATGGTCTCATATTGCTTTTATTCGCCTGTGGCTCAAGGCCAGGAACCAATCCAATTGGGCGAATTTGCCTTCCTCTTCTTAATCCACGAATTGTTCTTATTCCACAACCTAAAAATAAATTTAATTAAGAAAATATCCATATTTTAGTTAACTTTTACCGAAACCATACTTTTAAAAATAACTTGCAACATTTTCTAAGCAACTTTCCCTAAGTACTTAGAAAGTGGCACCTTTTATTAATAAAAGTGTCATGTGTGTAGTCCATAATAATTCTTCACTCATCTATACGATGAATATTTTAATGCAAATTTATATTATTTTTCAAGGTTATGTTTCTCTTTGTATTATTTGTTCTGTCAATAATAATTTTTTTATTCCTAAACATTCTTTCAGAACAAACAAAAGTTATGTAACCGAATAATAACAATGCACATTTTACGCTTTGCACATAATTTTTAAAAAGCATAAAGTTCAGAGAAAACACGTAAAAAATTATTACTTTGTGACATGTTGCTAAATTCAGAAAATGCTTTCCATTACGAAGTTTTTTTTATTAAAGTAATATATCTTTTACTTATATATTATTAAATTAAGAGCAATATTAGTAATCTTGTGGTGTTGATGTGTTCTTTAAGGAAATTAGACTCCGTTTCTTAATTTTGAATGAATATTGTTAGGTTTATTCAACAATTTCCGCAACATATCGTTCCATTCATATGCAGGGTAAAAGAAGCGGGAAGCACGGAGAAAGTGTTAAATCACTTTTCTCCTCGAAGTGATTGATGACGTAGTCTTATTGAGGCGCTATCTGGTGAGAGACGCGAAAACTATTTTGGGAGTTCACAACAACCTCCCTTTAAATTCTTTAATTTAACGTATATCTTATTTTTAGTACATAAGAAAGTCAATTACTGTTCCACAAATTGTTTGAATAATAATTTGTTTCCCGTGAAATAAGTGGATTTTGTAACATTCTAGACCTACTCTCGGACCCGGCTAGAGGTGTGGGAGGAAGTGAAGGACGACTCGACATAATACTTTTTAACTATTTATTCAGCACACTAATTATCACAGACACAATTCAATTAATCACATGGGATGAGATGTTCCTATAAAGTGCAGAGGGAATTTTGCTAAGAGAGACCCGAATTCTGAGAAGACTTCTATTAAATTGATCCACCTTTTATGGATCAATCCACTACTCTAATACTTGATTTACAATGTAGCTATGTGACCAATCGTCACTTAAATATCTTTAACTATTTAAAGTCCGAAACGAGCTATCAATGTAACTAATACCTGATCAGAAGATATCTTTCCTCATCGTCAGCTTCTCAATATTTAAATCTCCAGGCAACTTCCTCTAATTATCTACTCTCCTTCACTAGCTAGAAAACCTATACTATATATAACTGACCTAATTCGCATATTATGGTTTCTTCTTCCAAAAGGGTTGGTTGTGATTGATAGCCTAAAGATTTCCCAAGAGGGTTAGTGAAAGGACGCGTATAGATCCGTCACACAATTGTACCAAATTTTTTAACATTTGTCAGAGTACATTTGCCATATGTTTATCTTAACAAGATTAGATGAAATGTATTCTAACAAACTGTACAAACCTGTCAGTTTGAATTTTCTAGAAAGAGTTGGATTGGGGCAGCAGACAATGGGCATATCATTCCTCCATCGACAAATAGTTGGCATCTGGCTTCTGATAGTATCCATAACCGCCCGGCATTCAGGAAGAGGTCTGCATGTACCTGTAGATTGATCACTTGTTTTACATTGCTGCTGATTTGCCCCTTCATCTGTGAATATTACACCAGCTGCTGCGAAAATTCGGAAACAGTTTCATATTAATCATTTAAAACAGTTCAAATTTCGTAGTATATAATAAGTGGAATAATAATTACTTTTCAGAAATTATAATTTCTTAAATGGAACATTAGTTAAGATGAACTAAAACTACAAACATAAAACAACTTATTCCAGAAGTAATAACCAGTATTTTCAGCATTCTTTTATGCTTAACAATAGAACTAGCAGCAATAAAAAAAAATCCCCTTTTCCCTCCATATTTTAATGTGCATTGTCAGCTCCATCAAACTTGAGATATTTGATTAATTCAATGGGTTTTTTTAGAACGGCCTTTTTATATATTGATAATCCACACAAAAGCGTTAGTTAAATTTGAGACCGGAATGTCTTTTGTATAGATTCCCAAACTTATTATGCCCAAGGACTTCTTTTTATACTAAAAATTTGGTCACGAAGCCCAAGTGAAATAATTATATTTCAATGTATAGTAGAAAATTATAGATACAACTATGATGTTCTAAAAATATTAAATACAAGTAATATAAAAAAAGATTAAGTCAATTTATACTTAGGTAAAAAAAGAGAAAAAATTTATTTTAGTTACTTTTTATTAAATAGTTGCAACTAATATAAATATCTATATACATATGACAGAATCACAATATTAAGTGACAAAATAGAAAGTGATTTTCCTTGCAATTTTCCATTTTCTATTCTATATAGGGTATTGGACTATTTTTTGTTTGTTTGTTAATATTTATTCATTAATTTAATTTAATTATTCTAATAAAATAGTGTAGTAAAAAAGAAATCACATGGGTCGCAAATATTTTACTTTGTATCAAACTTTTTATGGACCCCCCCAACGTTGTCCACGCACCCCAAAATTAATTTTTATTTGCCATTAGCCCCCTCAGTAGTCACAAAGATCCCTAGGGGTCCCTAAGAATTACTTTGGGAACCTATGCTCTAGAACAGGCGTCGGCAACATACAGCACGCGGAACAATTCTCAATGGTACTCTGCACCACTTTACACATTTGTCAATTTTTGAGTGGATGGAAGTTGATAATTTTGAAACGGAGCTCATTGAACTGACATCTTCAAAATCATAGAAAGAAAGTTTTTGGAATTATGAAAAAAATCTGAAATATAACTCTAACGATAAATAGACAACCATTTTAAACTTGTAAGATGTCATCGCTGGAGATATTGATATTGTTTGCATGTACTCTGTGTTCCTCATTTCGTTCTACCTATTTGTGTGTGGACATATCTTTTGTTGTATGAAAAATATTTTGAGCTCCCAAAGAAGCTGTTTAACAACTGAATGTTCAGAATCGTGTCAAACTGTTTGTCTTAAATTTTACCCTTGATATTGCGATTTGAAGCAGAGAGATGCAGGGACAAGTATCACATGAAATAATAACTTTTTTAACGATATTGAAGGAATACTTACATTGTATGTTATTTATTTCTTATTTTAATATATAAATATGTTTTAAAGATACATTATACATAACAGATGTATAAAATTTTAATTTTTTTTATTTATCTTAGATAAATAATAGTTATATTTTATGCTGTTTATTTTTTATGTTACTAAATATGTTTAAATGATGCAAAAAGCTCTAAATCTGTATACTTGACCACTATTCCCTAACTTGCCGCGTGAATCGAGCTGTTTCAAATATTTTCGTACTGTGTGGTACCCCGAATCGTATTGGTGGATTGGTTTAGCACATCACAGCTACAAGGTTGCTGATCCCTGCTCTAGAACGAACCCGAATAATATAATAAAAAAATCGCAGCCAGAAAAATGGAAAGAAGATTAATTTTCTTTTTAAATAGAAATTAAATAAAAAGATATCTCTGGAATACAGAATAACAAATTTTAAATGCATAAAAATTACTTTTATAATAAAATTTCTGTGATAATAATGAACTTGCCTCGTGCCTGCCTCAGTTTGGTAATGTATTCTTTCAGCTGCTCCTCGTTTGTCTCGTTCTTTTCTCCAGAGTTTTCTTCATTGCCACTTCTTTCGGCCACTGGTAGCACAGGAAGCAGCGATCTTCCACCAGATCTCTTGACGACATTAGAAGATGACGGCGAAGGATTTTCGGAGTAGTCCTCCGAATGGGAGCGTCGCCCTTGGATACCACTGGGTGAAAAATATACTTCCGCAGTAGAATAAGAATCGTTGAATCCATTCCGAGAATCCGTCGAATCTTGTGATGCACTCTCTATCCAAGAAAACTCACTATCTTCATCATGATCTTCGACATCTTCTGAAAAAGACCGACTTCTATACAAAATAGGACTAGGTACATTGTCAAAAGACTCTGATGTATTTCTTTGAGGAAACTGAAATGAATTGTTTTGAAATGAATCATCTATCAGTTCTGCATCGTTCGTATCGTTTTCTTTAGAATAATCCGAATAGATTCTGGACGAATCGTTATGTAATTTATCTTCAACCAAACGATTTCCTGTAGAATTTTTGTTTGAAACTCGCATTTCATTCTTTTTGTAGAAATCTTTTATATTTGTTTTCGGAATTCTATTAATGGATGGGAATTCGTTTTCAGAAGCCTTATTTATTTTCTCTGAACAACTTCCAACACACGAGTTGCCATCCTTGTTCGCATTGTTCTCAGAATTCACTAAAACGTTATTATTTTTAGGTGTATAGCTTTTAACGAATAGATGCACGCTAGTGTTGTCCTGACGAGTATTGCTACCAGAAGCATAATAGAACGATCCACGTTCAAGGTCGTAGCTCTTATCAGTATTTTGATTCTTTTGTTCTTTTAATTGCACAGTAGAGCTTTCGGTGGAATCCCGAAAGTCACTTTTGTTTGTGGTGATCTTTTTCGTTCCGAGTGAAAATGGTACAGATCTATAATAATTATTTTCTGTTTCATTGTCATTTGTTCGTATTTCGAATTTTATTGGCTCTGAAGATGCCCGAAATATTGCGGTAGTCACATATAAAATGATGCTGAAAACGTTGACAAAACTACTAAACTTAAGTGAGCTGCATTCCATACTGTATAAGGTACCTGTGTATTGTAAATAAAAAACACATGTTAAAACAAGAACATACATAAATAAAACTTATGTAATGAATGAGTTTGCATAACATGAACTAGAAAATAGAACTGAAAAATACTTCTTGATATTTGATTATAAATACAAATTATACTCCCACAATTATTTTAAAGCCAAATGATGATGGTTTAGTATTAAATATATTCCACAAAACGATATATATAATATACGTGTGTTTATTTCAATTAAAATAAAGTTACAATATAATATTAAAAAAGTAAAGCTTACTTTATTTTCATCTCTTTTTTAACGTTTTGTTCTTGTTATTCAAGTTTTAGTTAAATAACTAATTTTAACTTTGTAAAGTACTTACAATAATTTAATTCGGTAAAAGCCAAGATATGACAAATTTTTGATCATATAATTTTAATCGCACATACAGTTTTGAACAAAATTTTGGTAAATAAAACAGAAATCTTCAGAAACAGATCCATTTGTGATAGATTGAATAAGAGATAGTACAAACGCAAACAGTCGAATGTGGCGAATCAGGATAATTAAAAAAAGAAATAGGGCAATGATCTAGTATATTATGATTCCCTTTTTAAGAAACATTTTTTCGAATATATGATAAGATGTTGATTTATAAGTGTCGGAAGTGCTTGTTACAAATATTTGTTCACAATATAATATTTTCTTCTTACTTATCTTACTTCTTATCTCATATACTTAAAAAGTTAAAATCAGTTAAGTAAGCGTTGATCTACGAATGTCTAAAATTAGGAATATCTCTTATATAGTACAAACATTTCTTTGAAGTGTATAGCGATAAATACTTATAAATTAGTTACCAATATTACTTTTATTATTAAATGTTTTTCTGTTTTTGCACACAAAAAATATATATGATCTTCTAGTTATAATTATAACAATAATACTTTTCTTGGCGCTAAACTTTTCTAATGAAAACCTTATTAAAAATTAGGAAATCTATCATACAGAAGAAAGTTTTAAATTTGTTTCCATCGATTTATCAAGTAAAAATTATTGAAAAAATATTATTCGATTTTTAGCTGCATCAGAATTTTTCTGTTAAAATTTGGAACGTTACATAAATGTGTTGTAAAGAATTTATTTTAATAAAATTATGTAAGTTTTTCTACAACTGAGTTTCTTATCCAAAAATTAGGTTTTTTAATCCAGTTAGTAAAATAATCTAGTTAAATATTTATTTTCTTATTTTTTAAGTATTCTCTTTACTACTCCAGGATTATTGATAAAATCTTTTGAACAACGACTAAACTCAGAGTTTTAATCCAATAACCGTCGCTCTTCAGATATCTGATGAATTTATTATTAGATCTTTCTTTTTTGTTTCTAGAAGAATCTTTTAAATGGAGGGCTGTAAATTTTGATTCTGTAAATTTTTAAGCAGAAATATATCGCAAGTGTCAAGCATACATTTAATTTATTAAAAAAGAAAGTTTCGCAATAATTTCGTTTCTTTCAATTATCAAACGCAAATGAAATTTTTTTATGGCAAATTGATATGTACAATATTTCATTCTTCGAAGGTTGATTTGCAAAAAACAGAGTACTAATGTGATTTTGTTAAAACCTCTTAAAATAAGTGATGGCAACTAACATAATTAGTAGAACGTTTTATTCCCTAAAGCAACAAATATTTTTTCATATATATGTTTTGTACATCCTCATTTAATGCATCAAATAAATGCAGCATAAGATTCTAAGAAAAGATTATTATATTCTTCAGTTTTTATCCGAACACTTATGTATATTTTTTAAAAACATAATCATTGCATAATGTTAAATGCTATAACAAAACCTTTCAGAGTTATTCTGAAGTGTATTCATATCAGTTGAATGTTTTTATAAGCATTTAAAAACTCTTCTGGAAAGAAAATGAAATGAAAGCTCTTTGTTGCTAACTTTTCAATAATGATTTTTCTACTTAAAGGATAAGTGAAAATTTTTAAATTTGATATTTTATTCATACAACAAAGTAAGACTTGCGAACTTTTTAAAATCATTTTATCTTTAAATACATATATTAATGCAAAATATTTAAAAAAATGTGTATCATTTTTATTTGTCCTCCTTCAGATGTCGTTTTGGCAACCAATTGTCTGGAACGTTTTTTTGTTTCACTGGCATTGAAAGTGCAAACAATTTTTGTTGTTTAGTGTTTTTTTCTTTTCTTTAAATTTTATCAGTTATTTTATATTTTTTAAGAAAACGCTTTTTTTTTTACCTAACTACATAAGAGCAATAAAAATGCCATAACTCTGGAAAGAAGATATACTGTGTTTTTATTTATTATTCAATAAATGGAAAGAATTTATTAGTTAACAATTTTTTCAAGGCAGCAAATAATTATTGAAAATTCTAATATTAAAGCAAAATTCTAATATTTGCACAAAAAATATTTCTGTAAATATAATATTTTGTTAATTAATGTGATTAATACAATAGATTTTCATACAATAAATTCATTTAAAAAATATGCCCTTTTTAGAATATTAATTTTAATTTTTTTTAAAAATTTGTTCTATTATTATTATTATTTTGTTTCGGATTAAATACTACATAACTATATATATATATATATATAATAAATTATACAAAACAATATAATATCTACGTTAATAAAGAATTCCTTACCTGTGAACTGCTAAACTCTAGTAAAAATTTTTACATTCTGCTTGTAGACAAACAGGTCTGAAACTTTTATATGTCTCTCACCCAAACAGACGGAACGAAACTATCTGAAGAAACTGAAAGTCTGTCTAACATTTTCGAACGTCAAACGCTTTTAAGGAGTTCCAAAGAATTCTGTGTAAGAATTCCGAAATCACTATCTTGTCAGACAGAACGCTTGTCACGTATTCGCTGTTATACGTCACACACCGTATTCAATATTCTACGTCACTTGTTTGTGAATTATTATTGACCTCTTGACACTTTAAGTAGATATACGATCTCGTAGAACTGCTTTAGCGGCAAAAGGAATTACCCACAGAAAGTGGGCATAGGAAGGATGTGATGCATCTTGCATATTGAACGATTATTTGGAGTTTTAAATGAGTGGCTCTTCTTTTGAATCGTGCGCCATTATGCGAGTGTATGAATAACTGTAGATGAAGATCATTAATATAGCGGACAACAGTAACAAAAATATGGGATTTCTGATTGTTCAGGAATGTTATTTGTAGGTGTGTTTATCTGTGGGGGAGTTTACCGCAAGGTGTTAATCGATTTCGATGCATTTTATGATGATAATTCAGTACTAACCGCAGAAATTAATTGTATTTTGAGGAATAGAATAATTAATTCTATGTGGTAAGTTATTTTTCAACCAGTTTTCAAATATTCTAACTAATTTTGGAATTATTAGGGCGGTTGAAATAAAAATTTGCTATGCATGAAACACATGTGGTTTTAATTTTCGTCTGTGGTTTGATGTTATCCTATTTGGTGTTTGACATTTAGAATTCAAGGTTAAGGTCACTTCAAGTCTGTACCCTTTTTTTAATATTATTTGTCAAAAAAAAAATGATACAAAGCTTTAAAACTACAATGAAATTTATTTTCAATAAAGGATTTTTCTTCCATGGAAAATGTTTATTATATTTATTGTTTAAATTAGTGATAGCAAACTGTTTTAGGTGGGGGAAAAAAAGGAAAATAAAATTCTTTTGGCAGGCCTAAGCTATTTATTATAAAGTGCAATAAAGCCTAAATACTGTAATATTATACAAATTTTTAAATATTAAGGAAATGAATGAGGTTATTTTGAATCTGTGTTTCCAATTTTCTCCCTTGAAATTTTAATTTAATTACAAAAAATAAGTATTTAATAACTTTATGAAAATTAATTAGGGCGAACTCCATTTTTTTGGCTCTACAAAAGTTTTATAATTAATTTTTAAAATTATTACAACTATATTTGTCATACGAAGAAAATATTCAAACTTATATGAAAGTTTTCCTGTACGTAAGAATAGAATACTCTTCTGAATGAATTGATTTTAAGACATTTAAAATTTTTTAAAAATTTCAGTTCATTTATTTCAAAACCTTCGACGGACCAGAAGAAATTTCTAGGTTTGTACCCACGGGCAGTACTTTTCAAATAACTGATCTAAATGAATAATTTCCTAAAAGGATTTCGAGAACAATTAATTGTGAATGACAATTGAAAAAGTCAGAACCAAACTATTTTAATAGTACTTTTTCAAATAATAAAAAGCAAGATAAATAGGAATTAAAAAAATTTCCATCATATATTAGTATAAAATATATTCTCCAAGTTGCAACGCAAGTATAAACACATCTCGCACATAAAAAAACTTTTTTTAAATACATTTGAGGTTTCTAAGACTTCAAATAATTTAAAAAATAGTTTTGAGCATTATATTTTTTCTGTAAATATTTTGATAGATATTTTATACTGTCCGTTGATATTTTAAGTAAAAAAAGAACACTGTTTAGAGTATAAGAATTCAACATTTTAATACAATTAAAAAAATTTGTGAATAAATTTATTTTGCGAATTTTGCAATGAAGAATGTACATATGAAAATTTCCTTATATTTAATAAGCATATTCACAGGTTAATGCTTTACATTTAAAAATATTTCTTTACAATTAATATATGTTTCATTTTAACATAACTATATGAAATCGTTTTAATATTTATTTGGTTTTTAAAACTGCATCAGCTTAAAGGTACAGCGGCCACAATAAAAACAAATAGTTGCTCTGCTTTCAGACAACATTGCAATCTTTGAGAGGAAAAACACATTTGCTTCTTCCTTCCTTCATAATTCTATTTTCTTGACCAAATTATTTCTGAAAATAAGTGATATACCCTTATTTACGTTTTATCTAATTTAGCCACACACTCGGACAGGGCTAATCTTTTTAGAGTTATTCAGTATGAAAGAGGAAACGGCCAGTTTATATGGTAAAAATAATAAACAAAATCCTTTTCTTAATTTTTTTACTAATCTCTTCTTAGCAGGAGTCGACTTAAAATAATTTAAGTTAGATTTAGTTTAAGAAACATTGAACTCCTTTGTTTCACAGCTTTATATTATTTCTTTTTTTTTAAAGAAAATATATGCTAACATATTTACTCTTTAAAAAAGTAGGAAAAAAATTGCTCTTCCATCAAACTTTTGAATGCAATTCTTAAGCCTTATTAATTGTTCACATTATTAATTTCACATTATATTTTACATCTTAAGGGTTTTTTATACGAATTATCGGTTATATAATTAATCGTAAGGAAAATATTAAAAGCAAACAAAAGAAGTGAAGAAAGTTCATGAGACAAAAATAAAAATAAAATGATAAAAATAAAACGGCATAAAAGGAAAATTAAGCAAATTATAAAGGACTAAATCACTCCTCGCAGTATTTAATAAATCATCTAAATACAAAGAACATAAATAATAATCTGAGATATCATATTAAAATGTGTATAGAAAGAAAAATTAAAAAAATATGTTTTTGCATAGAATATGTAAAAAATAAGTTTTTGTATTGTTATTAACATTTTTAGAATCATCATTTGTGAATGAGATTTGTGTATAACTTCTTATCATGCACTTAAATAAGCCCATTATATACTCAGCAAACCAGCACACGCGAGAATGGTAGGACAATTCGTAATATAAAAAATAGAGTGATTTCAAAATATTTTATTGCTGAAAACTTATCACTTTTCTCATTGATTCAATTTTCTCCCAGTCTATTCTAAATTTCTTTCTTATGGAATTTCTAGTATAAAGTCAATTTTTACAATGAAGAGCCAAATATTGTTAGTTGTTTTATTATATACTTCATTTATACATTATCGAAAATTAATACACATCTGGTGCTAGACAATAGTACTATTTGAAGATTATAACATATTTTATATGGAGTGAATGTTTATTAACATTGTACTTCAAAGCAACACAAGGGCTGCTGGCGACGGATATCGTAAAATTGAACCATGGTCAAATAACAAGGATGGCATCTGAATTGGCACACAACACCACGCCAACGAGAGGACTTTGAGCCCAGACAGATTTTATGTGTTTCATTTCCTCTGCACAGTGGGGCCAGGAACGTCTTAAGATATGAGCCTACAGGGCCTGGGCCCAGGGCCTCGTTACGTTCTCTGCTCTGTCTTAATAAGATCATGATCCGGATATTTTTAATGGTCAAATATTATTCCGGTATATATTCTTCGAAAAACAGAGAATTTCAAGTTGCATGCCAACTGGCAAATGTGGCAATATTGCATTATTTTGTGATGACCGTTGTCGATGACTAGGCCGAGGCCTATATTACTATGAACAATCATTCAACTCATTTAGTTGAAATGCGGCCATCGGTCGAGCCGGATTTTGAGATTGTGCGTTGTGCACATTTATTTGTTTTAAATTACAGTTTGAACGAGTATTTAACAATGCGTTCTATATACTGTCTACTTTTAAAGATCTCAGGTAAGGCTTACTTTTGCATAAGGGTCCAGGGCCTCAAAAATCTTAAAATTCATCTAAGCCCCGGGCCTCAAAGACACTAGACTCGAATTCATGATACGCCAGACGTGAGGCCATGACCATGATATATATATATATAGGCAGCCTCTGCCTCATATTTTACATGGCAGAAGGCACAGAAACACATATTATGTTAAAAATATAATTCATTAATAAACTATATCTCAGCAAGTATGATATAATAAATAAAGGGACTCAATGATGTAATTAATAACTATAATTAATGATAACAAAAATGTTGGATAGATATATACTTACCTTATTGTAAAGTTTCTTTCGTAAAAAAAAAATAAAAATCTATAATGTATAACGTCTAGCAATAGGAAAAATACTGCAAAGAGTTGGAAAAATCTCTTAAATCCGAATTAAAGAAAGAACCAATTAAAATATTGCTTTGTCTTCAAATTCCCTGTCTCTCAATCACAGCTCCTGTATAATTAACAAGAACGATCTTCTTTCGCTTGTTGAATGACAGTCATCACAGATAGCGTGATTTAAATATCGCATCTCGCGTTCGAGCATCCGGTTGTACCTGGGATATCCCGCGTTGAAGGCAAAAAACTCTCCGCGGAAATCGGAAATGTAATTCTTCCAGTGTTTTCTTTTTCTTTCTTTTTTTCTATGTTACCAGTCATTCTTTCAGGGTTATTGTTTTTCCCGCGCTTCGTTACACCTGTCTTCTAGAAAAAGAACCTTTTGTGGATGGGTAAAAAAATGAATTTATTTCGTTACTAGTTGAAATGCGACTTCGTGCTGTGATGAATAGTTTACACTGTAACAAAATTTTTCCAAGAATTTGACAGCGTGTGCCCCTTATTTGCATTTTTTTTTTAACTATTTAAGAATAAAAAGAATTGTATTTGTACTTGGAAAAATTTAATGCTTGATTTTTTTGGCTTAATATTTTTGACAAAAAAAGTGAAATTATTTTATTTATATATTCCTCTAAGTCAAACTGATATTTAAAAAAAAATTGATTTCTAATAAAATTCAAAATTTTTATTAACAGAAGTAATAAACTCAAAATTGGGGCTGTTACTTGTTCATTGCTATGCACCACGCTGAAAACAATTACCACTATTTTCAACAAACTATATGCTCAAAGGTATGTTCTCGTTTTCTTTATGTAAATAGGCATTATTATCGAAACATATAATATAGTTCAAAATAATATATTTCCTTGAGATTTTTTTTACTCTGGAAAACGTAACACATAAAGCGTAAACACAAATTCATGTTAAGAAAATAATCTTCGTATTTCTTAAAAATATCAATGTTGAAGAAAAATACTGTAAATTTACATATTCTTAAATTGACGGACACAAGAATGGAGAAATCGATGTTTTTAAGAACAAGATTTTTGAAGGGGAAAAAAAAAAGACTATCAAACACACCCTCATTTAAAAAGTTATACATTTAAAAAGTGTTTTTTTTTCTTTCTTGGCTCTTTATCTATTTATTTTAAATTTTTTAAAACAAGATTTTATTCTTTTCTTTCATTTCATTTTTTTTTGTTTTTTTTTTTTTTGGTTTTGTTTCATCGAGCTTTCCAATTTTCTGACGGTCTAGTTATTTTTAACCTTGGTTTAGCACGCAGATGTCACTTCAACTGGTAACCCATTTTTTGAACTTCCACACGATCCCAACGTAAGGACAGTGCACCTTGACATTCAGACCCTCTCTAAAAGGTGGTTCTTCAATGGCATCAGGATTCGAACCCACCACTACAACGTTAGCAATGATAACTTGTTACCTAGTCGCTATACGTATATAATTTGATACATATTTAATGCACAATAAAGTATTTTCAAGGCTATTTATAAATATTTTAACTAAAAGAAGTAGTTTTATAACTTTTTGCATTTTTAAAGTGCAGTTTCATTTCTGAATATAATCGTCATAAATTCTGAAGGTGTAAAATATATTGATGTTACTTTCGATCTGAAAAATAAATAACTTTTTTAACGCCCTTTTATTAGCTTCACCTGTATGTAACGGAATCTTTGAACTCAATTTTTATCCACTTTAAAAGGTCAGATTAATTCGAAATTTTGCACACTTGTCAAGAGGACCGATGACAATACAATCTATATATACTTGTATAAAGGAGAAAAGCGACTCACTCACTGACTGACTGACTGACTAATCACGATATCTCTGGAACTATTCAACCTACAGACTTAAAATTCGGTAGACATCAGCTAAGAACGGATTTTCCGAAATTCGAAACGTAAGGGGCGTTACGGGGGGTTAAGGGGCGTTAATAAATAATTGTTTCCATGTTTAAACTACTTGATGTACAATCTTGAAATTGGGTAAGCAGATTCCTTTCAGAGAGTAGAGATCCGCTACAAAATGAGTTTGGTGAAAATCGACCCACAAGTGGCGTTGCAGGGGCTTAGGGGGCGTTATAGATAATTATTTCCATTTTTTAATTATTTGACGCACTGTCTTTAAATTTGATAAATAGATTCCTTTCGAAGAAAAATGATCAGTTATAAAACGGGTTTTGTGAAAACAGACTTTAAAGTGGCGTTGCGGGGGATTAAAGGGCGTAATAGGTAAATATATCCGCTTTTAAACTACTTCACCTACCTGCTTGAAAATTGGTAGGAATGTTTCTTTCATTGAATAAATATCCGCTACAAAACGGGTTTGGGGAAAATTGACCATTAAGGGGTGTTGCGGGGCGGGGGTTTTAAGGGGCGTTATAAATTCCGATTTTTAAGTTACTAGACGTACAGTCTTGAAACTTAGTAAGCAGATTCCTATTCATAGGGTAGAGATACGATACAAAATAGGTTTTGTGAAAATTGCCCCCAAGTGGCGTTGCGGGAACTTAAGGGGCGTTATAGATAATTATTTCCATTTTTAAAAACTATTAGACGCACAGTCTTTATATTTGATAAATAGATTTCTTTCATATAGATCAGCTATAAGAAGATTTTGTGAAAACAGACCTCTAAGTTGCGTTGCGGGGATTAAGTGGCGTAAGAGATAAATATTTTCGTTTTTAAACTATTTGACCTACCTGCTTGAAAATTGGTAGGAATGTTTCTTTCATGGAGTAAATATCCGCTACAAAACGGGTTTGGAGAAAATTGACCCCCAAGGGGTGTTGCGGGGGTTAAGGGCAGATATATAAATAATTATTTCTTTTTTTAAACTATTAGACTCACAGTCTTGAAATTTGGTTAGCAGATTCCTCTTATAGGATAGAAATACACAGCAAAATGTGTTTTGTGAAAATCGACCCCTAGTGGTGTTGCGGGGGTTCAAGGGCGTTATTGATATTTTTTTGCATTTTTAATTAATTGGACGCACAGTCTTCAAATTTTGCTAAGCAGATTCCTTTCATAGAGTGCAATTCCCCTACAAAATGGGTTTTGTGAAAACAGACCAGAAGTGGCGTTGCGGGGGCTCAAGTGGCGTTATAAACAATTATCCCCATTTTTAAACTGTTAGACGTACAGTCTTGAAATTTGATAAGCAGATTCCTTTCGTAAAGTAGAGAACCGCTACAAAATGGGTTTCGCGAATATCAACTACAAGTTTAATTTCGGGAGATTAAGAGGCGTAATCGATAAATATTTCCATTTTTAAACTACTTGATCATCCTGCTTGAAAATTGGTAGGCATGTTCCTTTCATGAAATAGAGTTCCTCTAACAAAGAGTAAAATGAAAATTGACCCCAAAGATGTTTGCGAGGGGTCAAGAGGAGTTACAGAAAAAAATTCCTGTTTTTAATTGTTAGACCCATATACTTGAAATTTGTTAAGCATGTTTCTTTTGTTGAATAGGGATCCACTAAGAATAAATTTTAAGCAAATCAAGTTCTGGGGGGTTGCAGGGGGTTACTGGGACGTATTAACAAAAAAAATTACTTTTTTCGAGCTACAAGGACTATAATAATGAAATTTGGTTTGCATTTTTCTTTTGTTGAATTGAAATCCGCTAAGAGCGGTAATTTTGGAAAACGGCTCTCAACGGGATTACGGGGATATTGATAGTAAAACTTTTGTTTTTTTCTGTTAGATTTAGACTTGAAATTTGGCTTGCATGTTCAATTTACGGAGTAGAGATCCACCGAAAATTGGTTTTGCGGGAATCCACTTGGTTTTTGAGTTACGAAAGAGCAAACATCATTCTATGCTTCAATTTTAGAGATTTTTAGAAAATACAAATTAGATGAGTTCTGCCCTTTTTTTATCAACAGGTGACAGTTACAGGTATAAGTATATTTTTCAATTCAATCGAATTCTTAATGCTAGGACTTAGATATCAATAATTTATACATATATATAAGCAGTAAAAATTTATAAAACATCATGAAATACCCAGCGAAGCGGGCGGGTAACGGCTAGTATTTTAATAATTTTGTTCCCTTGTCCTGATTAGAAGTATCAGGATTAACTATTTTCCATTTCAAGATTTTCCATTTCCTGATCCCATTTCCAGATTTGGTGACTAAAATATTAAGTATCAACCCTAAAGCGAAAACGCTCATGATTAATACAACCAGGCATGAAGTCCATTTTTCTAAATTCTCTTGTCGGATCTGTGGAATGAAACATCGTTCATTGCTTCATTTTACCAAAACAACTGAGAATTTATCCAGAGGTCACCGGATTTAATAATCTCTCACGAACTCTTTGACCCAAAACGTGTACTTGCATGCCTAATGCTAATGCAATTTTTAGAGAGAATATTGAACTCTTTTGACTTTACACATTTTTCGGCATGAAATATTTCAAACTTTGCGTTTCCAGATTTCCTTCAGAAGACTGATCCTGCAATTTGTAAACCAGGGTGAATCGACGCACTGATAGGATGCCAATGGGTATTCCATATTCTAAAAAAATGACGTATTTAAGGCAGTGCTTCTCAAACTTTCAATGCTTGCGACCCAATTTTTAATCATAATTTTCATCGCACCCCCCTTAGTACTATAACATTATATAAAATGTTATTTCTGTATAATAAAGTATAAGGCTACATGCGCGATTCTTTTATAAACCGCACAAATTAACAAGATAGTAATAAATTTTGTATATGACAAGCCCTTGGAAGTCTCTAGTAACTATTAAACATGTTCTTAACTTATTATTGATAAATTAATTATCGAATACATTGTGCACTACTGATAGATTTATAAAAACACTATATCAATGAAAATGTGTCAAAATGTATTTTGTTTTGCCTTTTTTTAAAAAAATTGATTTTTTTAAATACTTTATTTTCGATTTTTCGACATGCTCGTGCCCCCCCCCCCCACGTAGGGTTGCCATGCCCCTCCTAGAGGGGTGCGCCCCGCAGTTTAAGAAACGCTGATTTAAGATCAATTCATCAATGAATAAATGATAGTTTAAAAAACTAAAAAAAAAACACGCTTTTATTGTAGATCGAACTAAAAAATGGAAAATAAATTACAGTTGAAAAAAATTAAATAACACGCTTTTTAGTTAATTGAACTAAAAAGAAAAAAATAATTCTTATTATAAGAATAAAATGATTCACGAGAAAACTAATGTCATTATGGTAAAAGCTTGGGGTATTTTGTACTACATTTTTACACTAACTCTACATTTCGGAATAGAACTAGTAATAAATTATAACAGTTGATAAAGAGCATCCCACGCTTTTTCTACAATTACATTAATTTTCTTGTTAATCATTTTATTTATATTAAGAATTATTTTTACGTTTTAGTTCGATTAACTATAAAGCTTGTTTTTTAGTTTTTTTAAAACTATTATTTTTTTTACAAAATTATTTCCTAAAAACAACTATTTTAAATTTTTTAAAAATTCATCATTTAATTTTTCCACCTATGGATGAATACCCATGTAAAAGTATAATGCCAAATTTATAAATTTCTTTAAGATATTCGACTGTGTCTCAAGCTTTAAAAATATTATAATTATATTTTCAAATATCTTTTAATTATAAACACAGTTTGTACTTTCACTTGCCATTCTCTTCCAAGCTTAGCCGAAGTCAAGACAGCCAATTGGTTAAGGCCGTGAACTTAGAGTTCGATGATGTTCCAATCAGGGATGTCTTAAGGCATGGGCCAACTGGGACCGTCTCCACAGCTTCGGCCTCAATGGGGACCTCGTCCTATTCTTGACTCAGCCTTAATATGACCACGATTCGAATAATTTCAACGGTCAAATGTTATTTCCGGTTGCATTCTCCGAAAAACTGGGAATTTCGGATGATATGTCACCAGGCTACAAGTGATGCCCGTTGTCCATGTATAGGACTAGGCCTTTTACTATACACCTTTATTACTCATTCAGTCAAAAGGTGGCAGTAGGTCCTGCCGGTTTGTGCGATTGTAAGTCATGCACATTTAAGTGTTTCGGGTTATTGTTTATAGAAGTTTTTAACTACGTATGCTATGCACTGTCTACTTTATGGGTCATAGGTAGGGCCTACATTTGTGTAAGGACCCAAGGCCTAGTTTTGCCTAGGGGCCCAGGGCCTTAAAGCATCTTAAGACGTCCCTGGATCTAGTACAACCAAGGGTTTGAATCCCTAATTCGTTTAAAAAACCCATTGTGGGGAATAATTGAAGTTGGAGCTCAATATGGAATACGCCGTGGCTCAAACCTCCTCCAGTTGGTGTGGTGTGGAAGTTAGAAGAGAGGGGATGCCAGCTCAGGTGTTGTCCTCGCCACAGACCATGATTCAAAATTACGAAGTCCGTCACCAAAAGCCCTCGTGTAGCTAAATAGTTTGACGTTAATATTCACTCACTCACTCCTTCACATAAATTTACTGACTCAAAATTAAAACACGTTAACAATTCAAAGGCTGTATTTATCAACTATATAGATTAGAACAACACTTCTCTTTATTTACTCATTGAATTCACTAATGGGAATACGATATAACATCAAAGATAAAATTATCTATAATTGAAATGTTAGAGAAGGAACTAATACAATTACGATGGTTATCACATCATCGCTCTTTAGTTTAGTTTTATTCTACATTTCCGGTTGCACTTTCGATTCAAAGTTTCACTTCACACAGTCAACGCTTCCTAATTCCTTCAAAAACAATTACACCTTCAGGACTTCTGAAAATTAATTTAAGTATAAAATTTTTTTTAAACCGTTAATGTATTATTTTTAACCCATTTCATTTAGAGAGAAATTTTAAAAAATCGTACGGGGTGCCAGTTATAAATCTAAACAAAAACCACAGTTTATATTCTATAAAATATCTCAGTTAGTGCGTGAGTGAATATTAACGTCGCACTGTTTAGCTACGCGAGGGCTTTCGGTGACGGACCTCGTAATTTTGAACCATGGTCAAGTGATGAGGACGATACCTAAGCTGACACTCCCCTACCTAACACACCACACCAACTCTACGACGTTTGAGCTCTCGACAAATTTAAATGCATCGCCCCCCCCCTACACGGCGGGTCTTCAGTGATACTAGGCTGGAACTCATGACACGCCGGCCACGAGTCCGTTACCTTGACCAATAGGCTACCGCTGCCACTAAAATATCTTAGAGAGTAAATGAGAGTTATATTAATATCGCATATAAAATTTATATACTATTACTATTACTATTGTCACACTGTAATGTTGCATGCTATTGGCGACGGACCTCGTTATTGTAAACCGGGTTCAAGTGACGCGAACGACACCTGACCTGGCATTTGTCTCTCCTAAGTACCACACCAATAGAGGTAGATTGAGCCTGAACAGATTTAACGTGAATCAGCCCCCTCTACACGGCGGACCTTCAGTGGCACCAGGACTCGAACCAGCGACACTCCGGTCACGAGTTCATGACCATGACTACACGTTTTATACTGAAAAAAAAAATCTCACGGAAAAAAATCAGAACTCAAAAGACAGCCTTCAGTTGTAACCAGTGGCGGCGTTAGGCGTCGGCAACCGCCGACGGCCTCGCGCTTGTGGGGGCCTCGCAAAGTTTTTAATTATTTATAATTATTTAAATTAAATTAAAATTTTTAATTATAAAAAATTCTATTTGTGTAATTTTTGTCATCATTTGATTAGCAATAAATCTCGTTTACTCATACATTAGTTTAACTATAATTCGGCTTATGTAATTTAACGTTTTCTTGACTGGGAAAAAAGGAGGCCTCGCGAACCCTAATTTCGCCGACGTCCACGCATGGTCTAACGCCGCCACTGGTTGTAACAACTGATGATATTTCATAATTGTTATTCTTCAGCTATCAATTTTGGGAAATTTCAACTTGTTTTATTTCCCAGTATTCACTGATCCAGTAGGATACTCTACATTACAAATCTGCTTGTATATTTTCATTTAAATCGTCACGCTGCAACTGACTCTAACCACCATTCTACCGATTCGACTACCGATAATAGATAATATGCAAATTTAATTAAAATATTTCCATTCCTCCTTTCAAGTTTTAATTGTTTTTTAGTTTAACAATAAAATTAATAATCTGTATCTCAATTTTCTATGGCCGTCTTCAAAACATTTAGCTTAAAATAACGGCGGGATATTATTCACGTCTATAACTCTAATCCGTATATAATCTCCAGCAGTACTTCTTGTATCACAACGTGCTCTTTACGCAAACAGTTCAATTAGCCTTTTCTCTTCAACCCTTGACTAACCGACTTATCGCCATGCAGTTTGTTTTATCCGTTCTCATAGCCATCGCTTTTTGGATGCAAATATCTTGCCATGAAGAATCTCATCACCATGATCCTCAAGTCATGATGTCGCAATCCCATTTGGAAGAGCGCCATCACATCGAGCAACATGCGGATGATTTTGTAGACTTCGATCAAATGAACGAAGATGAATTGAAATTTCATTACTTCAAGATGCATGACAGTGACTTTAACGACAAGCTTGATGGCTGTGAGATAGTGAAGTCTCTCTTTCACTGGCACGCTGAAGAGTGCAAGGCCATGGGACCAGAGCACGCGCACCATGAAACGACCAGGATCTTCGGAAACGAAGAGCTTGCCATGATGATTGACCCCATCCTGTTCACGGATGACAGAAATTTGGACGGCTTCATCGACTACCCGGAGTTCGTAGCAGCTCAGAAAGCTAGAGGGTTTTAAAGTGAACCCGCAATGTTTCTATCCCGCTGGCTCTGGATTGATTTGCTGTCTGACAACGCATTCCTTGCTGATCTCGTGTTGTGAGTACCGAATTTGATTTGGTGTTCTCTATCCAAATGACTATTTTAGTAAGATGTTGAACATCTACATTTGTATTTGAAACTTTGGTTTCCAGACGTATCATGGTGCAAAGCGCTAGATTTTTATTGATGTCTGTTAATATTTTGCAAATTCGTGTTGATCATATCAACTCTAAACTGACTATGCAATTTTAATTCTCATGATTACAGCTGTATCTTTTAGAATGTTCTGAACTATTGTATATCTATGAATTTGGGTCTTAATAAATCGAATTTTTTAAAAACCCTCGTGTGCCGATTTATTCTTGATTAACATGCATTTTATTAGTCAATGTAAGATTTGTGTATTATGTATTTAAAGAGAATCTTTGGTATTAATTTGATTAAGGGCGTCACCCCCAGGCTCGATGGTTAATCTATTTCTACTAGATCTTGAATTTTCTTTTTAAAATAAAGTAATCGAATCTTTGGAACATTCCTTAATAGAAATTACTATCGAGGGTATAATAAATTAGGACTCTATTTAAATGTTGGCTATAACAGTAGTGGATAAATTTTTATTAAGTTAACCTTAATTCTAAACATCGGTATTTGATAATGAAAAATTTATCTTGGCGACTTCCGAGAGTCTACCGAATCAATTACTTCAGATATCTTTTAAGCTTTCTGGGAAAATCGCTTCCTTTAAGAGTATACTTGACGTTTTACAGGGACAAATATGGCATCCAAGTGGTGGATAGCGTCATATTTGAGGATTTTCGTCTAAATGTATGTTAAGTGAAAGACTAAAACTACTTAAAGTTTGGTTTAAAAAAAAATCGACTGCGATCTGCATATGCCAGTCGTTTTTAAAGAGTAAGCTATACTTCAATTTAAAAAGTCTAATCTTTTGAGATCTTTATTGTATATAGCTTTTTAGATGCATTTTAAGGATTACTTCGTAAGCCTAAAATGCAGCAGCTCAATGTTTAATTTAATAAATCGCTCGTATTTAGTGATGCCAAGACTGTCATGTCTTCAGAGTTTATTTTTTGTATTAATTCCTGGCATCAATACTTGTGCGTATTTACTGTAACCGAATGTAAATATTGAGTAAGTTTTGTTTGTGTATTTTGGCAATGGTTAGTATTGTATTTTTTGTGGAATAAAACTGTTTTGATTTTTAGAATGGCTGGATATTTTTATTGTACTTAGAATCTCCAGAATTATTTTTAATATTATGATTTTTAAAAGCTATTTTGCCTTATTCAATTGCAGAACCAGATACGCTGTTAGCGTAATAGTTATTTGTTTTCAAAAAGGATAACGTAATAAAGACGTCTAGCTAGATTTTATGAATTTCTTTGTTAATCGACAAGGGGAAAATATCAAATCATTGAAATGACTACCGAAGTGTAATGGACAATCTTGGGGACCAAAGTAAATCTCGAGAATTGTAATTCATCTGCTATGTCTTAAGATGCTTCCTTATAGGAAGGGGCAATTAAGTGGAATTCAGCTAAAATTTATAGTTCTAATAAGAGTTTCTATCGGTCTAATTTGAGAAAGTACATCAGTGTTTTGATGTATAGGAAGTTCATTTTATTGAATAAGCTGACTATCCAAAGTCGCTTGCTTCGGATATTTTCATTGAAATATAAAACGTTATTTGATTCGCGAGTTAAATATTTGAAGCTTTATATTTTGCAGCAATGGGACTATAAACGGTATCCAGATGAACAACTTCATATTTGAAAAATATTCTCCCGACTTGAAAAGGACTATTTTAAGTTTATAATTGAACTTGACATAAAACTCGTAATATAAAAAAAAATTAAAAGTTAATTCCTGCTTCATCAGAAAAACGTATGGGTGCCATCTGTTGCAGCCAGTTGCAACTTCGACAGAAATAACGCAGAATAAATTTAAAATTAAAAAATAAAATTAAATATTTGAAAAAACTGTATTAACATCAAGTGTCGTCCAACACAAGTTAAAAAAAATATTTGTGAACTTGAATGGAGGAATATAAAATATTTCATAATATATAAGCTACTGAAAACTTGAATAATGTACAAGAGTGAACTAATAGTAGGAATTGAAAAATAGAGCAATAGTTTTTAAAAATGACTATGTATAGCATGTTTAGATATAGCTTATCTTTTAGATATATAGTTTATAATCTTCAATAGAGTTCTGAAATATGTTTTGCGTATAAACTTTAAGTGCTAATAGAAGGGTGTGTGCTTTTTTTGCCAAACGTGTTTCGTCAGTTTTTCAAATAATGCAATATCTAATTTGATAAACACTCAAAATAAAAATCAATTAGCAGCTTAATATTTAGTGATGGCTAAGGCAGTAAACAGCAGTATATATTTTAAATGAAGGATTTGTTTTATCACGTGGAAGTCCTAACTTTTGGCTTCTAGATTAGAAGTGGAAACAGACGCGATTAAAAATTTCTTCAGTTTTATCTTCTGAATGCAGTTTCTCAGTATATTTGTCTCCCTGTTATTTTTTTGTCATATGTCAAAAAATAAGCATATTTTTCTGAACATTTTTATGATGAAATCAATTATATAAACTCAAATTAGCAGTCAGAAATGTTATAAATGTTGAATTTAAAGAATTTTTATTTTCATTGAAAAAACATTTTTCCTTAAAGTTGGCTTTTTTTCGAAATAATAAGCGAACTCCCAAAAGAACACTTTACAAAAATGTATATTAGATTTAAAAAGATAATGTACTTACACAATTAATTATTCTCTTAAAATTCTGTTTTTGTGTGGTAAATTTTAAAACAGGGAGACAAGCATAGTCCAATATCGCAATCGGGACGAAAATATCGTGTTTCTTTTTTCACTCGTTTTCCCAAATCGTTTCTTTTCGAACGACACGCAAAACATTGCCTTGTTGGTCTCAATTTTTTATCGCGTGATGAGATTAACCACTTCTAAAAGGTTTTTTTTTCTTTCAATCGTAAGGGACTGGGCAAAATTCCTGGTCATCCGTCGTTTTTTTTCTCATTTTCCTCCCCATGTCTTTCAATAAGGCGATCTATAATGTCAAGCCTGAAATTCAAATGAGATCAGTTTCCGATATAAAACGAAATCATTCCACAATAATGTATCTAAAATATGGAAGAATATTTCTTTGTGTTATTTCTTGCCTCTTTTTTTTTTGTTTTGTTTTTGAGTAATTTGTGAGATGCTGATCGATTCTATGTGCATTACAAGAGAAGTCTGGTAACAAACTTTCATTACTTCAGAATCATTTACAGAAATTTTAGACTCACTACCTGAGTCAATATCAGAATCATTTTTTGCTATGTGTGTGTGTGTGAGCCTAACATAATCACTCATTTTCTTCTATTTTAAGCTCTAAATTTAAAAGAAATAGTATTATATATATATAGTAGTTTGCGGTACACTTGTGACGGGTCTATCCGCGTCAATCTTCCATGAATCCTCTTGGGTAACTTTGGGGCCAGCAATTATTCTATTTCACAGCCTCCTCGGGAAAAACACGAGATAGTGATATGCTAATGAGTTCGACTATATAAAGTCTAGATTTAGTAAGAAAGAGAAGGATTTGCCAAACTAATTGTAAGTATCGTATACGGATTTCTTCAGCGAGCTTAGCGCGTATTAGATAGTAATTGATATTGTTAATCATTGAAGTAATCAAAGGGATTAGATTTAGTACCGACCTGACGTTAGTAAGGGTTCGTCTCCTTTGTCAATTCTGATAGCTGAGATTACTTAACAGGGAATATTAGATTTGAGTATCAGGATTAATATAGGGTTTAGATAATCACTCCAGGGTTTCTACTTGTAATTTGAACTTGTAGTTTTTATTTGTGTGTTGTTAATAAATATTTGTAATTATGGCTTTCGTTGGTGATGATATGTTTCCTTCCACACCTAGAGACGCGCCGGGCAATGTGAACCCAGTCCGAGATAGGACAGGGGCACGACACACTGATCTAGTGAAAAGAAAATTCCTGCCATATGTGATCTAAAAAAAGCAGTAAAACCTAACATTGAAACCGGTTTAGACATGTTTTAGTAATACTAACTTTATTCGATTATTAGACATATGTTACAAACATTGCACGCTAAACGAGCAAAAAATACAGGCAAATCAGAGGATTAGAGTAGAAAAAGTGTTGCCCGAGCGGTGTTCGGGTAAAACACGGAAGTGGTTAAACTGAATTTGAAACCGTTGTAACTTGGCTTCAGTTTGAGTTGAGGAAATAAAATTAGCTGGGGGTAACTAAGTCCAAATGTGTTAGATAATTTTTTGATGTAATCATCTTCACTTAAACAAGTTTTTTTTATAATTAGAATATCTATCGCTACAATACTTCAAGTTACTCTAGAGAGATTTCAAAATAAATTAAGCTAGTTTTTTTGAGGGGGGGGGGTGTGAAAAACCTTGTTGTTTTGCCCTCAAATTCTTGGATACTCTTACTCTATGAATCGAAAGTTATGCATATAGAAAAACCTTGCCTTTGAAGAAAAATACATAGCCTTTTGGTTTTTATATTAGCATTGAGGAATTTATCGCTCCCTCAAATGTTTTTACATAATATGCAAACGATATGACACTAATATATAGTCGTGTTCTGTTTCGTCGTCGTTAAGTTCTACAAATGCATATATAAAATTTGTTTTTCATTCAATTGTCAAATTATAATGTGTTTAGTGAACAGTAAAGAGCATTATACAAGACAAAAATGTTTATTAAATATACAAATCGATTATTACACCAGAACATCAGAAAAAATGGTATACATGAGAAGATTAAAACATTTGTTTTATATATGATTCATTATACTATATACACATTATAAAGATTATAAAAGCATTCATTGATACCGTATTCTTTCGGGAGTAACATTACGGCTTTAGATTTGAATCCAGTGTTCCGAATTCTTAATCGCGGCACATTTACGACGCGGTTAGAGATTTCTATCTTCCCTCACTGCTCTTTTTGATTTGGCATGGGTCACTTCAGGTACTAATACTAAAAGTTGCTTCCCGATTTAAGAAATACGAAATCATAAAAGTACTAAAATGTACCTGGTGTAAGTACGCTTTCAAGTTGATAGCTTTTTAATTGATGCCTTTTCAATCAATAACTGGAAAAGTATTATAGCTAGTGTAATTGATTCAGTGATAGATTCATACTTAGCTTAAAAGATTCCAACTTGATAAAGCTATTTCTTTTTTAACAGTAGAAGGTAGTTTGAAATTAGAAATAACTTGGTAGAAAAGGGATCACGAAATATGAACTGTACTACTTTACAATATTTTCTGTTACTTTGAGCATTTATGCCATTTTGTTACAATTCGTGTTGCTTAAATTTCAGATTGACAGATTGAAATTATTTTTTGATCCAATCATTATCTCATTGTCTTTTCAAGAGTCAGAATGCACAGGATCAACTCTCAAAATCTTTGGTGAATGCATGTTATAATGCAGATAGGATCAAGAATTTTTTTTGCAAAGATCTTTGTAATAACAGATATGAAGCAACAATTAATATATATTCATTCATTTTTTTTTAAAAAACAGATATTTTCAAAATCAAAAATTTGAGCTAAATGAGAAATTTGTAATCAGAATGTGAACTAGCTACATAAGGAATCAAATTCGTTTGCTTTTCATTTTTCTTTAGGACAATCTATGGCCTTCAAATGTGTTGAATTCTCACACTAAGTATATTTTAGCAAAAAATTTCGTTTTTAAAAATTTTATATAAAGATGAAGCTCTTTTTTTTTTTGGTATTATTTTTAATTTCGCAACTATAGTATTAAAATTGAAGTATATCTATATTCGACCCTCTACTAATTCTAAAATTCAAATCTAAATCTGTATTTTAACTGTATCTACTATTTATCTTACTTTATCTCTATATTTGCTACATTAGTATAAATGTTCTTTGGAATTCTGTTGTGTAATGTCACAAAAATATGTTAGTGAAAATTGCATCTAATTTCCATTATTGAGGTATGAAATTTCAACCATGATTCAAAGTTGGAGTTATTCGTTCGTGATTTTCAATATTTAAAAGGAAGGTTTAAATTACCAATATATCTTTCATAAACATGTATAATTAATGAAATATTTGTGGAATTTCTTTAAGGTACCCTGTAGAGAGTTTCCTGAAGTATTATGGGGGAAATGGAAAGGCTATAATCAATTCGTTTGTAATTATGTTTAAAAATTTCGTATTAAGAATAATTAGTAAAAATAAATTGCAAAGTAAAAAAGCCTGATTTTTTCGCATGATGATTTGTGTAATGTTACGTAGATGGTGCTTCATTTAAATATAGTAAAATCTGATCAACTGTGTGATTATCTCAACAATTATATTAGATAAATGCATATTTGTAATAAAAAGAAAGAGTAATATTTCTTTCAAAATTACTGGCAGCATTTCAAGAGAGAAATATGAAATATCAAACTGAAACTTCTAAACGCGCCCATACACAATCTTTTTTAAACATTCCTTATGTAAAATAGAAAGACCACAATTTTACGAATTAAAATTCAGTGCATAAATAATACAGTTTTTTCGGCACAAATAGATATATAATACTATGAAGTAGCAAACAAAACAAAAATTTATCCATTTGCTGATGCCATTGGTAGGTCGCTCGAACCCTGGAAGCACTTAAGCAGGCATTCCTTTCTTTGGAAGCTGAGGTAAGTAAAACATGGAGAATGACCGAAAAAGACAGAGACTCTTGCTATATTTGAAAAAAATCTTTTAGAAGCTTATTTGGTGGAATTAAATGTGGTAATTATTGGAAGGATGACTCGAAAAATCTTACAAACTATTTAAAAAACACGCGTATAGTTACGTATTAAATTTTTAGCAATACAGAGGATTAAATGGACAGAACACTTAATAAGATTGGATGACAATTGAGTCACTTTAAAGATTTTTTGGCTGGACTATCTGTTACACGAAAAAGAGGGGAACCAAAACGTAGGTGGATTAACTATCTGGAAAGAGACTTGAAAACTTTATTAAAGTGACAAATTGGAAGAATAACAGGATGGTAAGGAATGGAATAGAATTCTGAAAAGGCCAGAGCCTGTCCAAGGCTGTCTCGTGCCAGGCAAGAACATAAATAATCTAATTCTTGAAGTTTTAATTAAAAAGAACCCCTACTTTCATCTAACACAACATTATACATGGACGGAATATCAGATACAAATACAGACACAAATAAGGATCTTCATTTCTTTATAACTAAAATTCTAAACACCAAAATTTCTAATACAAATCATTATATCACAAAACAATTACGTCTCTACAAATTAACTATTAAATTATCCAAAAACGAAAATAATATGCAAAACGCAATTCTCAAATTCAATCGAGGTATTTTGAATACAAACAATTCAGCAAAAAAAAAAAAAAAACTACCATCTTATGTAGAAGAATAAAATGATTCCTTGAAACCTTTTCGTTTGAAACCAGTGTGTAATATTACAGAATTATAAATTAAATTTTTTAACTGCGCATTTCATCGATTGTAGGTCGATGCATATTGATTTGAATAAGACGAAAGAAATCCCGTAATGTGACATTTTACATCTTAGTTTTTAATAATGAAGTGATCGGTGACCTTGCTTTATACAAATGCCTGAAACATCTATATAACTATGATAATAATAATACATTTAAAAATATTCTTTTTTACAGACGACAAAAGGTTCCATTGTCTTGTCCACCCTTCTGATGTCCATTTTCACGCGTAGGTCTGTACAAACCATCCCCTCCGTTCCTGTAGCCGCCATTGGTGTGTCCTTCGTAGTGCTGCTTGGCGTGGGTGAAGGTCCTGGTTCTCAGTTCTGAATCATAGTTGGGAAGTTCTGGGACCTTCTTCAAAGGTGGGGTGGATTCTCGAGAGCTGTCTCTGTCTCTCCCACCACCACCTCCTCCAAAAAGAATCTTCTCGAGAGCTAAGAAGGGTGCTTCAAACGTAAGACTGACGATGAGGGATAGGACCATGGATACCATGTAGTGGCCCAGAATGTTATAAACCTGAAACGATGGGGGGAAGGGAATGTTAGGTTTTGATAATTCGATTATATAAATTGACATACGTAATGCGTAGTAGAAATGCTCCATACATAATTAAAATAATTAATAATCGTATAATTTTAAGTCTGTGAATATGCTTATTTTCATTCAGTGCAACAAAATTAAAATTTTTTTTACCTCAATTTAGAAATAAGCTAAGTACTTTTTTTCTGTAAATATGAATACAGTAAAATACGTGTAACGCTTAGACGAAATATTGGTTAACATGAAATACTACAACGGTCCCGACAAACTCTACTATGTATTTACAAAAAAAATTTCTCTTAACCCGAAACGAAAATCACATAACTCGAAAATGAATTCC
This sequence comes from Trichonephila clavata, assembly GCA_019973975.1. Taxonomy (NCBI): domain Eukaryota; kingdom Metazoa; phylum Arthropoda; class Arachnida; order Araneae; family Nephilidae; genus Trichonephila; species Trichonephila clavata. The sequence goes on from BMAO01012243.1 coordinate 289,700, forward strand.
CTTCTGTGAATGAACAAAATACGGAAAATGCCAGTCGCGCAGGCGAGATTTAAAAGGGGTGTGAAATGAAAGTGTTCCGTTTCATATGTTTCGTTGAAAGGAGGCTATCTTGACTTTGAAATACTTTCGGAATAGCCTGTGACACAAGCCATTTTTTTTTTTACTTGAGCTACTTTTATATCCTCCATACCTACAAACGCCGCACAAAAACATCTCATCTCTCAACAATTGCCTTTGAAACTCGGTAAGGAGTACATCACAGTGTAAATAACAATCGGTGAGTTATTTTTTTCTATTTCAGAAGAACTTTTTTTTTTTTTTGCAATCACAGTGGCAAAAAGCTCAGAGGGAAAGCAAACTGCTATTAGAAGATGGAGCTTCTTAAGGCCGTTGGTCAAAGGCAGAAGACGACAACGGAAATCTGTTAAGATTTTGGTATTGCTTACTCTACTTTATCAACAATAATGAAAAGAGAGCAAGTCACGTAAATGTTTGAACGTTTTTTATTAAGTACATGCATATACACATATCTATGTAAATAAAATGTACTCAAATAAACATAAACTTAATTTTGTTGAGTATATGGGTTTTATTTTTTACAATATCCTTTAACACGAAAAAATATTTCATTCTCCTCTGTTTCGTGTTAAATGATTTTCACTGCATATCATTTAATTTCAGAAGTGATTTCATCAGATTTCCTCAAAAGCACGCTTTTCTTAATTCAATCTTATTGAATTATCATCTTATAACCGATTTAAATGATTTTCATTTGATAATCACTTATGTACCGAACATTTAGTTTATGGTACTTTTAATAAAATCTGACATTTTGAAGATATTTTTCAACATTTTTCAGTTTTGTGATCACGTGAATGTGTACATATTAAAACTTTTCGAAACATTATGGAGATTTCTAAGACACTTAATTTTTTCAGAAGTTGTAAATAACTCCTTTTTTATGAATATAAAACCCACTATTTCGTGTCTAAAAAATCGAATAATAAAACACATTGCATGAAATAATGAAGTAATAAAAAAAAGGAATGCATCCTTACCCAGAAATAGTGACTAGTGTAGAGATTGTGGTGTGCAAAAGCTTCGTGTACCCAGATGACCAAGGGGTGGAGGAGGTAGAAGACGTACGAGAGACGGGCCATGGGAACCCAGAACTTCCAAGAAAGGATACGATTGATAATACCTGCACAGAATAATGAATTTTTGTGTTTTCATTAATTTGGTAAAGCGTGGAGTGAATTCTCTAACATAATTTAATATTTTATATAGACCTAAATAATAATAATATACACACCTATACATTGCGGGTCATTAAATTTGCAACACTAGGTAGAAAAAGCAAATAATATAACTTTACTTATTGTATGTATAGAAAATAGTAGGAAAAAACACGATTAACTTTTTAAGCTGTTTTGGAATATGCAGTGTCCAAAATTAGAACGTGGCAACGGTAGTCTAGTGGCTAAGATCACGGAATCATGGCCGACGTGTCATGAGTTTGAGCATAACACCGCTGAATATCTACCGTGTAGAGGGGCTGATGCACGTTAAATCTGTCGGGGCACAACGTCCTCCCGTTGGTGTGGAAGTTAGGTGCCAGCTCAGGTGTCGTCTTGTCACTTGACCGTAGCACAAAATTACGAGGTCTATCGCCAAAAGCCCTCGTGTAATTGAATAGGGCGACGTTAATATTCACTCATTTCGAAATTAGTGCACACTGCTTTCATCTCTAGCGATATGAACTGGGCTATAGAATAAATACGGGCAAGACATTCTATGATGCTTCAAGTCTCTTCCCCACTCAACAATCGTAGAGGCTGGACAGGGGTGGTGACCTGTCTCCAGTTTTTAAGCAACCATAGCCAAATATTTTCAGTAGGCGGAAGATCTAGAAAATGTACTGGCCAGAGAGACAGTTGAGAATTCTCTATGTTGAAATAAGTCAGAACACGACGAGGAACATGCGATCCTGCGTTATCTTGTTGAAAGATGACGCTAGAGGCTTTGAACATAAACTTCCATAACCACTTTAAGCGAGAATTTGAAAATTTTGTAATATCTAAGGCGATAAATCATCAGTATTACAAAGCAATCGAGAAAAACAATTTTGTTTAGTTTCATTATACTTTGGTTTCTAAGTTGTGCTTCTTTTGAAGGATTTGATTAATTTATTAATCGCACTGTAATTGCATAGGTTATTCTATCTAGAATGGGAAAAACACCATTAAAATTCCATAAGTAACAAATTGTAGCAAACGAAGAAAAAATAATATTTCTTACCTCCATTTCCAGTGAGGCATACAAAAAGCATCCAGAAGATACCGAAGGACCAGACGAGTTTGGATGTCCCGGCGTAAACGGCAGCGATGGTGGGTGTCCAGGGATAGCCGTTGTTCCATCGATAGGCTCCGTACAAGACCGAGCATTGCAGAGCTGAAAAGAACAACCATCCGCATGTCCTGACCCACTAGAAGAGGAAAAAAAGATAATCACAATCAATCTAAAATTGAGAGTTGTTTGACAAAACAAATTTGGAAGGTTATGGAAAGAGGCTTAAAAATTATTCTAAAAATGATAGTTTAATTTTATTATTTCATTGTATGAGCCCTATTTGATATGTACATAAACTATCATTTCCTTTTAAATCGGTAAGGGCTTTTAGAAATGTTGTTCGTTGAATATTTGGCATGATGTAAACCATTTTGTGATATTGATATGAAAACTAAAACGTCTTTTCCCTTAAAATGCTTGGCCATGGCAGTCTAACGGTCATGGTCACGAAGTGCCGGAGTTGTCGAGTCGTGGGCTCCAATCCTGGTGCCACTGAAGACCCATCGTGTGGAGGGGCTGATGCACCTTAAATCGGTCGCTGCTCAATGTCCTCACTTTGGAGTATTGTGGAAGTTAGAAGAGGGATGTGCCGGTTTTCTAGTGTCTTCCTTGTCACTTTACAGTGGTTCAAAAATACGAGAGATCTATCGCCCATAGCCCTTGTGTTGCTTTAGGGTGCAGCGTTAATAAAACACTCACTCACTTCCCTTAAAATGCATGTATTAAGGTTAATCCAAAATAAAAATTATATCGGTTGATTCAGTTTGGAATATACCGAGTTATATTGAAGAAATGTGTGACGGATCTATACGGTTCCTTCCACTAACTCCTTGGGGTTTTCTTTAGGGAAATAATTCTCTCAACCAACTTTCACCGAAAGCAAGAAAACGTGATTATGCAAAATAGGTTTAATATGTATATTCTGTATTCGCGAGTTTTAGGGAGTTAGTGAAGTGAGAATCGAAGATTATTAAAGTGAGAATTGAAGTTTAGTGAAATGAGGATAGCTCGGATGTGAAGTGTATTAACGAGAAGCGAGCAATTTGGCCATAGAATGTAAACAGTGTAGGGCGTGTGAAATTGGAATCACTAGGAAGTGATCAAGTCAACTATTAGTGTTCAAGGCCTCGTCTAACGGATAAAGAATTGCAAGAGTTCAGGTACTGTGCTCATTATTTAAATAGAAGCTAGAGAGTTAATTTGTTAGTACGCGTCCGAGGTAAAAACGAGATTGTATAAATTATTGTAGGAATATAATTTAATGATCATATTTATTAGCCCCACGCTACCTTGTCTCACCTCAGTCTTCTAAGTATTGATCAAATTTGTCTTAATTGGATTATTAGTGTGTCTGTGTCGAATATTGTGACAAATAAACAATTGCAGTGAATCATGTAGTCTGATCAATTAGTTCCTTCCACATATCTAGCCGGGTTAGAGAGAAGAAGGAATATACTTCATGACAAATGTAGAATATTATTTATTTAGAATTAAATAAGACATGTCGAAATTAATATCTCATCTTGTATTTTATGCTATAGTTGATTAAAAATGCATCTTGCATACATTGATTATATTGATCAGCTACGCATAATTTTGTTTTCAAGCTTGAAAGAAGAAAAATCCTTATTATTTTCGAAACACCTTTAAATCCAATTGTTATTCTTGGGTAAGTGCAAAAGTTCTACCCGTTTTTATTACCCATAATGAATAGTAAGTAAACGCAAAATGAATATTACCTCTGATTATGCATAATACCCATTGCTATCTATGATCTCTTGCCACTTAAATGGCAGGAGATGAATCCCACTGCGGTTTCGAGTCAAAAAAGTCTTGGATGGCAGTTTTCACTGCATCAAAATCATCAACAATTTTCTGACTGAAGGAATTGTTCAGCGCTCGAAATAGGTGATAGTCAGTTGGTGCCAAGTCAGGAGAATAGGGAAGGTAGGGTAGAACCTCCCAACCAAAATCCATTAACTTTTAGAGAGTGATGACAGCAGCATGTGCTTTGGTGTTATCGTGATGAAGGATAACACCACGATAATTGATGAGACCTGGCCACTTTGCAACCAAATTTGAATGCAGCCTGTCTAACTGTAGAAGGTAGCATAGATGGTTTGGTTGAGTGGCAGGACCTCCTAGTGTGAATTATTCCCCCCCCCACCCTACCACACATTTAATAATCACCTTCTTAAGATGAAGCTCAGCTTTAAAAGTCGATGCAGGTGGATCAGAAAGGCGACACACAGTCCTAGGAAAATTTACATTATGGTACATAACTTACGCGTTTCACCTCCTGTCACAATTCGAGTCAAGAATTGGTCTTTTTTGTACCGGGGAAGCAAGGAAACACAAGTGGCAATTCAGTCATCCGTTGCTTAGCCTTCAGATTAGGCGGAATCCAACGATCCAAACCCAATTTAACCAGCCGTCTCTCGACTGTTGTCCGATATACGTTGAAGGCCTCCACTAATTCTTGCGTGGTTGGGTTCGGGTTGTTCCTTAGGGCTTGGTTCAAAGTGGGATGATCACTTATTGCTAGCCTGATCTTGGTAGCTTCTGTCTCCTTCTCTAATTTTACGAAAGTATCGAAGACATATGCTTTTGTCTGCTGCATTCTCCCCATAAACGACAATCATTGCGACATGTTGCGACTACCGTACTCTTCATATCGAACTCGTATAACAAACAATGTCTTCCATGCTCCTTCTCGTTTACCATGTCACACTCTCTGACATTTTTTTTAGATGATTAACTGTGTGAAACACGATGCATTTATATGCTAAGCACCCACATGTTTGAATGGCCGATGATTTCGGTCATTACAATGTCATATGTGGCGTCAGTTTCATTACAAATTTGCAGATCCAAAATCAGGCAGAGCTTTCATACACACCCGATATTTTGTGAGTTTGACATTACATGTGCCTTATGTTTCTATATATATAAATAAATTATTATCAATTATTAACTTATCGCCTTAAGAAGGTGCTTCTTTTTCTCGTAACACAAAAACTTAATGAATGCTTAGAATTTAACCTGTCACTTTGTTTATTTCAATAAAGGTTACGTTCACTTCTTTTCTCCTGAAACGAAGATGAAATTTTGAAACCAAAGCTAACGAGCGAATTAAAAGTGTCTAATATAAGGCATGTAAGATTCCTTTCATTGCGTTGCAATTATATTATTATAAACAGTTTTATAAATAAAAAGGCGAGTGAATTACCTGAGGAATAACGATCTTCGGTTTTTTGACCAGAATGTAACCGAGCAGCATACCGACGAAGTAAGGTCCGGCATGGGCGTAAGGTTTGAAGTAAGTTGGCACTTCCACGAACACTCGATCGCTGTAAAAGCAGTTTCGGTATAAATTCGTTTGAATCGACCAATCAGACTGCTGTTATATTGAGGGATTTTAAGAACAACAAATAAATGAAACATTCAGCACTGAAATGTATTACTGTTGCTTTTGAATTATTGGGAAAAGGTTAAAATCCTTGGCTATAAAAGTATCTTAAATAATTCATAAAATTTTTCATAAGAATCTCAATTACATGTTTATTTGCTTTTTGAAAGTTAATGAATAAACTTATCAGAATGTACAAAATTAACTGTTATTAAAATTTAGAACGAAATAAGATATTTTCATCTACTCGTGTTAAAACATAACATTAGAATAATCTGTGGCAGTAAATTTGTACTTCATTAATAAATCGCTACTTGATAGCAATAGTTTAAATTCATGACGGTCACATGATAAATATAATAATCTGTTCTCGATTGATTAACTCAAAACTGATATTATACAGACTTGTACTTGCTGTTCTACTTATAAAGCTAAACTATACTCAGTAGCACAACAGTCCATGAGGTCAAGGCCTGTTTTCGTGACCTTGGGCCTGAGGTGCATGAGCAGATGTTCCGGTCAAGTGGGCAGTCTGACGCTTGTCATTTGTCATTAATTGTTATTTTCGTTTATAAATGTTAATTAAGAAATATTATTTTTAGGTTTTTCAGCTATATACTTCCAAAAGATATCCTTTAAGAATAAATTAAAGAAATATTTCTTTTCACTCATTCAAGAAGTTTTGTGTTTTTTACTAAGAGAATGCCTATACCATTCTAAAAAAAAGAGTTTCACTTACTCTGGATCAGGGAAAAGCCCCAGCATACTAGGTGGAAATCATGGATAAGGTTGACTATGGAAGCGACTGCTGCGAGTCCAATGGTCAAAACAACTCCCACGAATGCTCCAAGTTTTGGCCATCTGCAGAAAAAGCGCGCAAATTAGGTTTCATTAAACAATGTTTAGGTGGGTTAGCTTTGCGATGTGTCATGATAAGTTACTGATACAATTCTGTATCAGCTCCGATGGAAAGAACTTGGATAAAAATGATTTCTCTTTTGGAAAGAGAAGCACATCGTCACAGTGTTTGAAAAGGATTTGAAACGCATGCGTTTAATATGAAGTTAATTCACGAACTGTGTTCTTTCAAACTCGTTCATTGTTTCTTGTATTCATAAATTTTATCTGGGCCATTTTATACGTTTTTTTATTAATATTTAATGCAGTTATTTTGTTAAAATTGAATTGGAATTTGTAAAAAATTGGAGGGTGGTGGGGAAATAGGACAAAAAACTATAAAAGTGATCTCAATAAGAGAATATGAAGACAAGAGATTGATACTGCGAAAAGCACACTGAGTTTATTTTTGTGGTCCATTAAATATACGTTTCTCAGATGTCTTATCTTAAATAAGATAAACTATAAAAAATGTGCCTTATATATACACTGGTTCAAATAAATTAAGGAAAAATCTCAAAAATAGTGATAAATCATCCCAAAATAAGCTAATTTCAATGAAATTTGAATATGCCGGTAAGTGAAAGGAGCTGGACAATATTATATTATGCAAAACACTGGTGATGAAGTTGGAATACGTCATTTGCAGAGGAGCATAAAAACGGATATCTCAGAGCAAAGAAGCAATTGTCGATGCCTGCCTGAGATTAGAAATCTAGTATAGCGAAATTTCAACAATAACCTCCAGTCATCATTTGACCGAAGGACTGCAATAGAGAGCTATTGGGAGACTACAGGCAGGACTCAGGCGGCTGATTGAGAGTCCGTCTGTGGTTCATAGATTTTCGCAACAATTTATAACTGGGGATTCGGCATCCAGAAGGTTCAGCCATGGACGCGTGCCTATGACCGATATCTATCATTGTGCGCAAGAAGAAATAGAACCGCAATTCCGGCAGAACTCGGATCCTTCCTCGCTGTAAGCTCCGAAAGGTTGGTATCAAGGTGAACCTTGCGTCGGATGCTTCACAAACGTAGTCTTCAGCCATTTGCATCACGTTCACGTCACGCCATAGGCGGAAACGTTTGCAGTGGGCACGTCAATATGTCCACTGGACACGTGATCAATGGAGAGTAGTTCTTACGGATGAGTTCAGTTTTAGCCTCGAAAACGATAGTAGGCGTATTTTCATTTGGAGAGAACCTGGAACTCATTTTCATCCATGGCACATCCATGAAAGAGATACATACGGATCAGGCAGTTCCTATGTTTGGCAGTTTTTTCTTTGGAAGGACGCACAAACCTCCAAGTGTTTTCCCGTGGAAATGTTAATGCTCACACCTATAGAGATGACATTCTGAATGTTTATGTATGCCCTTATGCCGGGGCAATAAGTGATGCTTTCGTGCTACAGGATGATAATGCGAGAACACACAGAGTTCGTATCGTGGATGCTGATCTTGAGTAGGAAGCAATGCAGCGCATGCAGTGGCCAGCTCGATCACCGGACTTTAACCCTATCGAGCATGTTTGGAATTCTCGAGGGTGACGTGTAATTGCTCTCAATCCCTCTCATTAGGATCCAGCCACACTTTCAACTTCCTTGGAAGAGCAATGACTTGCACTTTCTACAGAATTAATAGACCGCATATATATATATATATAATATATATATATATATAAACTGAGAACATCACACATCGTTGCATGTGCTGTATTGCTTTTCGGGGGATCATATCCCATATCAAAAGTACTTTTCTAATACCAAACTGACGCATCTCATTTGTTCATTGTATACATATGCTAATTTCTATAACATAATTGTCTTGTGATTTCTTTTTATGCTATTTTATACCTTCCTGTGTGTTGTATAATGTGCATGAGTTTCATTGAATTCTTCGCATAACTTTTTGAATTACATTCATTTTTGTGATTTTTTCTTAATTTATAATAATCAGTGTATATGCATATAACATTTTCTTATTGCTTAAACTGATTGCTAACTTTGAAAACTTCCCACTCAAAATGAAACAAATTACAATGCTGGAGAAAAATAAAATCTCTATTTTTGAAATGTATACTTATAGAACTTGTATTGTTTGCTTTTAAAAACGTCATATTATGTAGAAGTTATGTAATTTTCCTTTTTTTAAAAATCAGAGCTCTAGTAGGTTTATTAATTTGAAACGGAACAAAAACAAAATTATTTTTATTTACCTTAGGAGTGGCAACAAAACAAAGAGACCTAAAATGTGCAACTGCATGTCAACTCCCAAATACCATGTATGCTCCAGACACTGAAAACAAAAGTACAACTTTAGTCAATGTATTCTAAAGAGAAAAAAATCTATCATTACTGAACCTTCAGTAATTTTTTAAGATAAGGGAAATTTCATAAGCTGTAAAAATATTTGACATTAAATAAAGCACTGATCCCCAATCTCCGGGCCACAGACCGGTACCAGTCAATGGATCAAATAGTACCAGAGCGTAGAAGGAACATTAAATTATTTCTACTTTATTGACTGTGGTGTATTTCTCTCCGGTTTTTGCGACTTTTTATGGAAATCACTGAGGTGGTGCGCTTATCCGGAGGACAGAACCAGGGACCTTTGGGTCCGAAACCGAGTAACTTACCCACTACACCAAAATGATCACCATGGTGTGGAGATCGTTACTGGCTTATATAGATGGTACCGCTACATACTCCCCCACCAGTGAGTTGATGGTTAGGCGAACGAACGATGAAGTTGTTATATCGAGCATGTTAGCTGCTTCACCATGTGATGGCTTGAAGATTGCGTCATTCGTGCATGACGGCTTGAAGGTTGCGTCACCATGTGACGGCTTGAAGATTGCGTCACTATGCGACCGTTTTGGTTGAATTTGCGGTGGATAGATGGCGCCGCGACAGTTCAAAAAATTGTTTTTCTAAGTTCAGCCAGGGTCACCAATGAAGTGGGGCGCTTATCCGGAGGTCCGAACCCGAGTAACTTAACCACTACACCATAATAATCACCATGGTGCGGAGGTCGTTACTGGCTTATATAGATGGTACCGCTACATCACTTTATATTCCATGTTAAATCATTTTACATTTATTTTTAGTGTAACTGTATTTTATTCTGAAGGCATGTTTAAATACAATTAAATTAAAATGATAAAATCAGAAAACAATCTAAAGTATAAAAAATCAACATTTTCCTCCCCTCAGCTGGCCGCGGTAAAATTATCAAACGCTGACCGGTCCGCGGAGATAAAAAA